>SJYV01014911.1:128638-147391 GCA_006410875.1 Neotragus pygmaeus
GAGGTAACAGGAATTTTTTTTTTTTTTTTTTTTTTGAGAGACATTGGAAAGTTGAAGTTTGCCAGATGTTCTGTGCTAACCTAGAAGTGTGCATTTTCTGGGTAACAGGACTGTGTGAAATTCTTTCCTGTTACTTTGACAGAATGAATGTTTGCTTTTGGGTCATTTTGGTGTCGTACTTCTACTCTGATCAGAGCTTGTCTTTTATTCTGTATCTACATGGTATCACGGCATGCAGAAAATCTGGCAAAGAAAATGATATTTTGATGACATTTTTCACAGGGCTCAACTAGAATGAATTATTACATTTTAACCACAGCCCTAATAAACAGCTCCTTTATTTCCCATGAAAGGATACAATATTTCTTTGTCCAAGAAGTTGCCTGAGTATATGTATTGTTGAAGTGTTAAAAAGCTGCTTTTCTCTAAACTTTAGCTGAGACACAATGGGATTTTCTAAGCATATACTATTTCAATGTGACTCGATATTTTATGATTATAAAAATGAATTTAAATTCAAATTTTGAACTAAACATTTTTCACCATAAATGGGGAAATTCCATACAATAGCCTTAGTTCCTTTTACAGATTAATCATTTCTATGTAACTTCCACTTATCCACTTAAATGATCTGATTTTAGTTTTAGATTTTGTGTTTTACTATAATCTTTGACTTTCTTCCCTAGGCTAGAGTTGGGCCGGCCTAAAGGAACTTTTTTCTAGTTTCACAAATATGACTCTACTTTATTAAATAGGTATACTTATTGATCTGTGTTTCCAGAATAGGTTGGGTTGTTTTTGTGGCCCAAAAAGAGAGGATTGCTTTTTGTTTAAATAATAGATCCCTAGTTGCTGGTGGTGTAAAGTAATGAATAATCACATATTATCCAGTTTGCTCTTGTCAAGAAACGAAATCTTTTTCCTCAACCCATTTCTGAACTTGTCATTGACATTATACGCTATCAGTTGGTACTGATACATTTTTTAAAAGGAAAAGGGATGTAGCACAAAGCCAACTTCCTGATGGAGCCGCTGGGAAGGTCATGATTTGCCTTGACCCAGGCATCTTTCCTGAATGTTTTTCTTATTGGTGGAGGATGCCCTTAGGCGCTGCCCATTCCTCTTCCCAGAAGTGCTCTGTGGCTGACTTTCCAGCTCATCTTCTCTAGAACCAGGATTCCCAGGCTTTGGTTTGGGGGCTTGATGATGGGTTCTGACATCCGTAGCCTTGTATATGGGATAAGGACTACTATCTCACCTTCATTTGACTATTTAGTTGTTTTTTATTACTATTATGTTTATTTATTTATAGCTGCTCTGAGTCTTCATGGCTGCGCAGGCTTTTCTCTAGTTGTGGCCAGCAGGGGCTACTTTTCATTGCAGTATGTGGGCTTCTAATTGCAGTCACCTCTCTTGTGAGGTTTGGGCTCTAGGGTGTGAGGGCTTCAGTAGTTGCAGCACATGGATTCAGCAATTGTGGGTCCCGGGCTCTAGAGCACAGACTCAATAGTTGTGGTACACGGGCTTAGTTGCTTCCCGGCATGTGGGGTCTTCCTGGGTCAGGGATCGAACCTATGTCTCCTGCATAGACAGGCAGGTTCTTTATCACTGAGCCACCAGGGAAGCCCTGGCTAGTTAGTTTTATTTGTTGTAGTGGCTCAATTTTATTTTAATATGAGAATGATAAAGTCTCATAAAATTTGCAAACTTAGACCTTTAAGCAACTAGGACAAATTTTTATGTTTTAGCATAAAAGTGACTTGTGACTTTTTTTCCCATCACTTAAAATACTTTGCATATTTCTTTTTTTATTTCCGTGGAATCTTTGTTGCTGTTTTAGCTGTCTTAGCTATAAATAACTTCAAGGACAACACTGTTGGATGTCAAGTAGAACCTTTATTTCAGACAAGCATTTATGCTAGTATACTATAGACTGTGTGCTTTATTTTGAGCATTAAAGAAAGTGATCTGTTTTCCAGTACCTGTATAACAATTGGCCTGCATCCTCTTGAGAAATGTTGTTTAATAAACACTGGAGCTTTATCATCCAGAGGCTGTTGCCAAATGCTGTTAATTAAGCAAAAAAAAAAAGTTTTTTTTACAGGTTTGTGAAGCAGATCCACTCTTCTCCTTGTAATGGCATCTTAGGTTGAAATCCAGGAAGTAATGGTGTATGGTGTCCATATCCATGATTTCCTGAGTTGAAGAAAAAGTGTGGAACGCATCTGGGGAAAAGGAGGCTCTTTACCAGCTTGTTTCCTGTAAGCTCAATTGGAAGACCTTGTCTGTGCAAATAGATTTCAAAATAGAGCCTGCCCTTTGACTGTCTCCATAATTACATGGCTTGCTCTGTATTTTATTTGGCAGCCAGAGCAGTTAACCCCTGGAAGGAAGGGGCTGATGGTATGGCCAGCTTAGCTCTCCAGACATGTCCATGGGAATGAATAAAGCACTGTTTGGAAAAGCCCATGGCTAAAAACACACCAGAACTCAACTGAAACTTTTAAAAAACAAGTTTAATAATGTTTGCTATGATTGGGTTAAAACTGTACTTTGTCCTTATTGTGTAGATTGTAGAGAGGTATTAATTGTTTAAAAAAAAAATTATGAGTTGGGGGGAGTTCCTTGTTGCTTTGATGTAATCAACATCTGTCAACAGAATGAATTTGCTTTTGTTTAGTTCCAAGGGCCCTTGTCCTTTAGCTTTGCCCAATCAGTATCTGCTTCAGCCTGGGGCATTCCCCTAGCTGTTTGGATTCCTGCTCCCCCCCTCCACCCCGCCACCAGCTTCTTATTCTTCAACAGATGCACAGGTTATTTCTTGTGAAATGTGAGCTTTTCTCCTCTGTAGTCTCTTTGAAATGGGAAGAAACTTTCAATCTTTCTCATTTACTTTTGAAACATGTACCTCTTAGTACTGGATTATAAAAATCAATGGGAGCTACAGCGAGTGAGACAGACTATTTAATTTTCCTTTCACGACTTTTGTGCAAGTTATCAAACCTATCAAGTGGACAATCAGTGTTTTAGGTCAGGAAATATGCATGGCTGAGTTCCCCGTGCTATGAGAGCCTGCGCTTCTTCCCTGGGTAATTGGTTGGCATTCATGAAGTGCCATCTTTCTGTGGTTCTAAATCAGCACCTTGAAAATGTCTTTCTGTGGGACATTCCCTCCTGAGCCTACTGTAGTAACCAATATTTCTAAACAGTTCAAAATATCTCAGACTGCTGTCACAAAGTTGCTTTTTTTTTTAACATTAATATATTATTTTAGGAAATAATTTGATTGAAAATTAAAATCATCAATGAGTATAAGAGTCATATTTGAAAATGAATTAGTAAAACATTGTTGTTTTTTCTCTTAGTAATCATAAATCATTTAAATCTGGCAGGCATTCCTCCCTCCATCCAAAATAATTGCCTCCATTTGTAAAATCAATTAGATGTTGATACGCTATAAATAATAGTATTGTTACTAGACTTTGGCATTTGCTCATAAGTATGAACAAATACATTCAGCAAGACATTTTACAGGGTGTCTTTTAAATTGCATATTATCTCTGGTTGACATTGTTGGCTAATGTAAAGCTACACAGGCCACTTTACTGCGTTGTTTTCTGCCCAGATACTTGAAGCCTCTGAAATATCCCACAACTTCGAATTGTTGGCACTGTGCAGGGTAAAAGTGCTGCCCTGGAAATGTACAATGAAACAGAGGTACTGGTAGCCCACACTTGAGTACAACGTACTTTTTTCAGTTTTACAACCGCTTAAGATAATAAGCATTTTAAATGTCTCTTTGAAAGTTCATTCAGAACGCTCCCTTAAAAATACTTGTTGACCAAAAGAAAACTTGCATTTCCAAGGGTAAAATCGGTTTAATTAAGGGTCATTAGTAGAGGTCCAGATAAAAACCCAGGGCTCAGTGGGTGAAATGGAAGCATTTCATTATGTGGTATAGAATGCATGCACAGATAACAATTAAAACGGACCCTGAGTAAGAGGCCAATGAATATAGGGCATGTAGTGTGCAGCAATATTAGTTATTTTGAATGCATTCCTCCCCCATCATACTTGAATTCAGCGGTCTCACCTTTCAGACTTAATTGGTAAAGGGAAATAAAATGCAGCTTTTAGAAATTGATGTTATTACTGAACATGAAAATATTTAAAATCATAATGTAGATTTACATTGCAAATGCAAATTTAGGATATGAAAAATGTGCTGCAGGATCCAAAGGACATGCAGCAATTTCAAGAGACATTCAGGCCACACTGTATGCTCCTCTGTGGGGGGAAAGAAGCCTGTTGTTTTCAACGTTCAGCTTAAACTAGGAGCTGATAGAGTTTCTATGACACTGAAAATAAATTCTTATTGTTACCTATGATAACTAAATATTCTAGTATTTATAACAAATAACGTATAGATTTACTGCCTGAGGAAACTATATAGAGTTTCTGTCCCATAATTGATAGTGACGACCCTCACTATGATCATGTGTTTTAAGATCAAATTAGTCCAAAGCAGCTCCTTGCTGATCAGGGCTCTCTTCTCCTGCGATTTCTGATGATTTCCTACTGAAGGCGAAGGTAAAGTCGCTCAGTCGTGTCCGACTCTGCAACCCCGTGGACTGTAACCTACTAGGCTTCTCCGTCCATGGGATTCTCCAGGCAAGAATACTGGAGTGGATTGCCAATTAGTCAATGTGCTTCTTCTTTCCTGAAAATAACTTAACAAAAGAGAATTTGCTGTGTGTCTTGGGTGAATGATGGTTCCCAGAAGACCAAGGGGCCAGTCCTGAGGCTGATGGAAACCTACCTGGTGTCCCTGCCTCTGATGATGGGCCTCCATGCATCAAATTGACTGTAACATTGACAGTAGCAAGTTGGAAATTAGATATAGTTATAAAAAGTTCTTATTATAACTGTATCTGTTCTTCTTATATTGTATTGTTCTTACAATATTGTATTATTCTTGTATTGTTCTTCTTATAACTGTATTAGCCATTCTTCTATTTAATTATCTTTTAAAATTGACATATAGCTGATGCGTCTCATATGCATTCCTTTTGGATGTACAGAGGAGTGCTTTTACAAAGAAAGGAAATATATAGGAAATTCAACAAACCTTTTCTAGAATAATCTCTAATAGATAATGTAGTTTGTGACCCTGAATATAATTGGGATAGGAGATTTTAATTTTGGTCAGTCTGCATTTAGAAAAGTTGCTAATTGCTGTTTGTTTATTTTTTTAATTATGTATTTATTTATGGCTGTGCTGTATCTTTGTTGCTGTGCGGGGCATTTCTCTAGCTGTGGCGAGTGGGGGTTACTCTCTTGTTGTGGCGCCCGGGCTTTTCATTGTGGTGGCTCTCCCTGCTGCAGAGCACAGGCCCTAAGACAAGCAGGCTGCAGTAGTTGTGGCCCAAGGGCTTCGTTACTGCGCGGCATGTGGGATCTTCCCGGATCAGGGATTGAACCTGTGCCTCCTGTATTGGCAGGTGGATTCTTTATCGCTGAGTCTCTGGGGAAGCCCAGTTGCTATTTATTAATTACACTATAATAACCAAAGGTAAGGATTCCCTCCCCCCCCATTTTAATGCCACATTAATTGGAGAGCCATTATCTTCTAAAGGCACATATTGATGTAAGACCATTTCTTCATTTCACCTGTAAAAACACTAAATTGGTATTTTTTCTGGTTTGTAATGAATAGTTAGTGGAATAAACACAGTATGATACCTTATTATCCTGTTACTTTGTGACAACATTTATAGGGTACTGTTTATCAGATTGAAAAGAGATTTTGCTTCCAATAAAAAATATCTTATGAAAGTAGAGTTGCTGAGTACTTTGCAAAACCATAATTGTCAACAGATTGGATATGTTCAGGCTATATTCCCAGTGTTTAAGTCATTTGTGTATGTGTAGGGGGGTGCCTGCCTCTTTTTTGGCAGTGAGCTCATTATTTAGCAGAACAGGTATGTTGGCAATGCTGTTCATTTTAGAAATGAACGTCTCAAAATCCTCATTCAGATATCCCAGTAGAGGCCTGATGACTTCATGCCTTGAGTTTAAGGACACAGGAAAGATTCCCTCTGTAATGACGGTCTACTTGAACTTGATAATACTGATAAATGTGCTCTCTTTCGTGTTATCAGCTGCATTGAAAAAAAACCTTCATGAGTCATAAAATTGATCAGATTCCACATCATCCCACGGCCTGGGGTGTAGCATGACAGAAGTCAGTAGCCACCGAATGAAGGCACGACTGTCAGCTGAAAGAGACGGCAAAAATTACGAAGTTCAGCTCCCTCCCTTTAATGTCTTCTGCGCATGCGTGCTCAGTGCTGTCAAGTTCACCTTTCGGCGTGGACTGTAGCCCGCCAGGCTCCTCTATCCATGGGATTTCCCAAGCAAGAGTACTGGAGTGGGTTGCCATTTCTTTCTCCAGGGGATCTTGTCCACCCAGAGATCAAACTGCGTCTCTGTTGGCAGGCAGATTCGTTACCGATGAGCTGTCTGGGAAGCTCGAGTCTTCTGTAGCAGTGGGGAGTGTCTGTGACATGCTCAGCTCAGAGCTTGGCAGAGTAAGCTCTCAGCCGGTGTCCCCTGTGGTTACTGCTCAAGGTCACACACTTAGTTCCTGGCAGGTCCAGGAGCAGAATCTCTAGCTCCAATGCTGTGTCACTTGGGCCGATTTTTCATCAAGAATGTCACCGTCTGATATAATTGAATATATTTGTTGGCTTGCGTCTTGCCCATGTCTCACCACAGAATGTGAGCACCCAGAGAGGGACTTTGTCACTTCGTTTACCTCGTGTCTAAAGCATGACATATAGGAGGAGCTCAGTAGTGAAAGTCGCTTAGTCGTGTCTGACCCTTTGCGACCCCCCGGACTATACAGTCCATGGAATTCTCCAGGCCAGGATACTGGAGTGGGAAGCCTTTCCCTTCTCCAGGGGATCTTTCCAACCCAGGGATGGAAGCCAAGTCTCCCTCACTATAGGCGGATTCTTTACCAGCTGAGCCACCAGGGAAGCCCCGGAGGAGCTCAATAAGTAATTGTCAAATAAAAGAATAAACATTTTGAGGCCTGAGGTAAACATGTTGAGTGTTGAGAGGGGAAAGGAAGAGACATAAACATTTATGGAGCACTTCCTTTTTTTTTTTTGGCCACACTGTATGGCTTGTGGGATCTCAGTTCCCCAACCAGGGGTTGAACCCAGGCCACAGCAGTGAAAGCCGAGAATTCTAACTACTAGATCATCAGGGAATTCCCCCCACAGAGCACCTACTTAAAGATGGTTTGAGGATAATGTTATTTCTGCTAATTCTCACAACAGCCTTGTGGTGAGGAAAGCACTACTGTTCCCATTTAGTGGTGAAGAAAGTGGGGCTCAGAAGTTTTGCTAACTCAAGATCTAATTTCAAAGCTCTTATTATTCTCACTATTGTAGTGCCTCCCGGTTAGATCAATTCTAAGACTTCTCATGAAAAATACATTCTTTCTGAATGTTGGCTGCTCTCATGATGTTTATTTTTTTCATGATTAAAAAAAATATTTCTTTGAAATTGAATCCCTGAAAAAACACACTTTCTAGCCAAGCATGCCAGCTACTAGAACCTGTGCACACTGTTGAAAGGCAGCTTGGAGCAGCAGAGCCAGCCCTGGATTGGGACTTGCAGGACTCTAGCTGGGGCCGCCAGAGGTGTGTCTTGGTTCCTCATCCATAAAGTAGTGACATCAACAGCTGTCCCCCTCCCTAGCAGCATTGGCAAGAGCTAGTGTGTGTGGAGCACCCAGCTAAGTCACTTCAGTCGTGTCCGACTCTATGCGACCCCATAGACAGCAGCCCACCAGGCTCCCCCGTCCCTGGGATTCTCCAGGCAAGAACACTGGAGTGGGTTGCCATTTCCTTCTCAGAACTCTGCTTAATTACAGAAACTGGCTATGAAGTGTTAACCACTATCACTGTTACTATTTTTATTAGTCTTACCATCATTAATAGTCATCATAATACATGCTTTTCTCAGAAGGGAAACATTTGGGAGCTTAACTTTGGTCCTACCCAGGGATGCAGTTAGGGAGCCCAGAATCATGGATTGATTCCACCTGAGCCTTTCCTTGGTGATAGCTGGGATCCAGATTTTCCATTCTGTATCCACAGACTAAGAGCCTCTTGATGAGAGTGAAATAAGAGAGTGACAAAAATGGCTTAAAGCTCAACATCAAAAAACAAAGACCATGGCATCTGGTCCCATCACTTCACGGCAAATAGATGGGGAAACAATAGAAATAGTGACAGACTTTGTTTTCTTGGGCTCCAGAATCACTGCAAATGGTGACTGCAGCCATGACATTAAGATGCTTGCTCCTTGGAAGAAAAGCTGTGACCAACCTAGACAGCATATTAAAAAGCAGAGACATTACTTTGCTGGCAAAGATCAGTATAGTCAAACTATGTTTTTTTCAGTAGTCATGTATGGATGTGAGAGTTGGACCATAAAGAAGGCTGAGTGCTGAAGAACTGATGCTTTTGAACTGTGGTGCTGGAGAAGACTCTTGAGAGTCCATTGGACTCCAAGGAGATCCAACCAGTCAATCCTAAAGGAAATCAACCCTGACTATTCATTAGAAGGACTGATGCTGAAGCTGCAGCTGCAATATTTTGGCCACCTGATGGGAAGAGCTGACTCACTGGAAAAGACCTTGATGNATTGGACTCCAAGGAGATCCAACCAGTCAATCCTAAAGGAAATCAACCCTGACTATTCATTAGAAGGACTGATGCTGAAGCTGCAGCTGCAATATTTTGGCCACCTGATGGGAAGAGCTGACTCACTGGAAAAGACCTTGATGCTGGGATAGATTGAAGGCAGAAGGAGAAGCAGATGACAGAGGATGAGATGATTGGATGGCATCACCAACTCAATGCACATGAGTTTGAGTAAGTTCTAGGAGATGGCGAAGGACAGGGAAGCCTGGCATGCTGCAGTCCATGGGGTCACAAAAGTCGGACATGATTGAGCAATTGAATAACAACAACAATTCACAGACTGTCTAGCCAAACCTGTCAGTCACCTCCCTGCAGCATGTATCTGGTCAACAAAGGGAGTTTGGCTTGAGAAAGACGATGGATTAGATCAACCCATCACCACTTTTGGGGAAAAAAAAAAAGTAACTTGTAATAGTTTTCGGATGACTTTTACATTTTCAGAGTGTTTCCTTGTATGTCGTTAGCTCATGTTTCTTATGCCTGGAAGAGGAATATACTTTATGAAGGCAAATTGACCTGTGTCCCCTCAGCTTTGCACTCTGGGGGGAGTTGTTTACTTTTGTGTACCTCCGCATCTTCAACTGTGGAACACAGTGATAACAGGTCACAACTTACATGGTTCTCATGAAGGTTAATGAGCTAACATATGTAAAGGGCCTAGTGCAGTAATTGATACATAATAAATTCTCAGTGAAAAAGCTATGACAAACCTAGACAGCATATTAAAAAGCAGAGACATCACTTTGTTCTCAAAGGTCCGTCTAGTTAAAGCTATAGTTTTTCCAGTAGTCATGTATAGATGTAAGAGTTGAACCATAAAGAAAGCTGAGCATCGAAGAACTGATGTTTCTGAACTGTGGTGTTGGAGAAGACTCTTACAGCAAGGAGATCAAACCAGTCCATCCTAAAGGGAATCAACCCTGAATATCCTTTGGAAAGACTGATAGTGAAGCTGAAGCTCCAATACTTTGGCCACTTGATGTGAAAAGCATTGAAGGGGACCCCAATGCTGGAAATGATTGAGGGCGGAAAGATATGAGGGTGGCAGAGGGTGAGATGGTTGGATCGCATCACTGACTCGATGGATATGAATCTGAGCCAACTCTGGGAATAGTGAAGGACAGGGAAGCCTGGCATGCTGTGCTTCATGGGGTCGCAAACACTCGTCTCAGACACCACTTAGCAACTGAACAACAGTCTTTAAGTTCTCAGTACCGGAAGCTATAGTGAAGCCCATAGTTTCTTTCTCAATTGGCTTTTTAAGTATTCTTGAAGGAACTACTGTTTTTTGAGCATCTACTAAATGTAAGGCACTTTCACATACTTTATTCCAATTAATTCTCACTTGAGACTGAAAACAAGATTCTTGCTCAAGGCCCACACAGCTGAGAAGTAGTAGAGTTGAGACAAAAGTCCAGGCTTCTGATTTCCAGCTATCTGCTTTTACTAGGAAACTGCCCTGCCCGCTCTTAGACCAGTTAACACCTCTGGGGATGGTGTGGTGTCTTTAGGGAAATATTGTATTTTACAAACTTCAGGGAATATGTATCTGCCTCTATCAAACAAAGGTGATATTCCTGGCAGTATTTTGTCTGGTATTTGGAATTGTTTAAAATATAATACCTGAAACAGCTCTGTAAGTTTTATTCAACAATATTTTATTCAGTTTTCTGGAAGAACATAATTGAGTGAAACTTATGACACTGACAGTCTTCCCTGGTGACTCAGAAGATGATAAAGAATCTTCCTGCAATACAGGAGACCTGGGTTCAATCCCTGGGTGGGGAAGATCCCCTAGAGAAGGAAATGGCTACCCATTCCAGTAATCTTCCCTAGAGAACTCCATGGACAGAAGAGCCTGGTGGGCTGCAGTTCAAGGGGTCACAAAATAGTGAGACATCACTGAGTGACTAACTTTCTACTATAATAGTGAATCAATGACCATTGGAGTCTGTTTGCATCTGTGCCTTTTTTCCAGTTCACTTAGAGATCTTGAGTTTTGGGGCCAATACTCACCTGCAATTTGTGTTTCCATTACTCTAGGCCAGTAATTCTGAAACTTTAGTGTGCATCAGAATCACCCTGGGTGTGGGTTTGTTAAACACAGATTGCTGAATTCATCCCACAGTTTGGGTCAGTAAATTGAGAAGGGGCCCAAGAATCTGCATCTTTTCCCCATGTGATACTCAGATGCTGATCTGGGTATCACATTCTGAGAACCAGTTCTCTAGATCAGGAGTTGACAAACTTCTTCTCTAAGGGGCAGGTAGTAAGTATGTTAGGCTTTGTGAACCACATGTTCTGTGTCACAGCTATTCAACTCTGCTGCTGTTGTGCAAAAGCAGTCATGACTAATTATAAGTGAAGGAGTATAACTATGTTCCAATAAATCTTTATGGATTTATGGGCACTGAGGTTTGATTTTTGCATAACTTCATGGTATAAAATGGGATTTTTCTTATGATTTTTTTCAACCATTCATAAACATAAAAATCATTTTCAAGTTATTGGCTCTATGAAAACAGGAGGCAGGCTGGATTCGCCGTTTGGGTTGTAGTTTTAAAGCCCCTGACATGCAGTTATGGCATGTAAGGGAGATTTAAACAACTGTTTTAATTATAAAAATAATGCAAGTGAATGTTCCTAAAAGTCTGTTGGTTTAGAGAAAATAGAATGAATCAGGAAGTCTTCCTTCCCACCCCAGCCTCAATCAGATGCCCCAGAAATAACCACTATTGATGAATATCAATCTTCAGAAGTTTTATAGGCATATACAAACTTATATAAATGCATAAGCTCTTTTTACCTTAATGAGCTTTTCATACGTACTGCTCAGCATTTCCAAGCAATATATTGTGACCTCTTCCCATATCAATATGCAGACACGAGTTAGCTTTTTCTCTTTAATACCTCTCTACTTTTCTGTCTTCTGTTGTGTAGATTTACCATAATGTATTTAACCAGTCCCCTATGGATGGACATTTGGATTATTGCTCATTTTTTTCTACCACAAACAGTGCTGCAGTTCATCATCATACTTCCATCACTGCATACGGTAGAGTCCTAGGAGATGAGCCACGAGTCAGAGGATATGTGCATTTAAAATTTTGATAGATATTTCTAAATTCCTATTGTGGGTACTTTTGGAGCCTACATTAATTTTCTTTCAGGGTTGCATCCTACATTTTTACTATTTAGTCTTTATCTGACTTGAGCATTCATTACAATGAATTTCAGTATAATGCCTCGCTGCACATGAACTTAACACGGAGTAGTAATCCTATCGAGGGTAAAAAAGTGCAGCTGGCAATTTGTCCAGGATTCATGAAAGGAAGACAACCTTAAAGAATATAAAGCCACCCAAACAGTGCCCTGTATCTAGGGTCATCCTGGACACGGCTGCGTTTAAGGTACCACAGCACAAATTGCTCTTTTCATAGACCTGGTGTTTAGCAGATGTTTCTATATGTTTGTTTCTCACTAGGATAGAGTTTTCCATTGTCAAATATTTAAGTAAACATAACATTAGCTAATAAATATGCTGTACTACTATTGTAGTAGAACTCAGAATATCACTGCTTTCCTTTCTGTTTGGAGCTTTTTCGTTTTTGAACCAATAAAGGATTATTATAATGATTTAATAGCAACAATGCAACAACTGAAAATGTAGCACTAAGTAGGTTTTTTTTTTTTTTTTTTACTTAACATACATCTATTTCTGCTCCCAGGTTGTCATAGGATTTTCTTGTCACCACTCAATCATATCTACTTACACACGCAGTCAACCAGTCAACAAAGAAGAAATTTCATTTTCCGGAGACAAAGAGAGAGTTCCCACAGTGTAGTTTTGCCGGCTGCAGTTTCTTCAGCTCATCCAGTTCCTAAGGTACTGCATTGCCTATTATCTGTTGCTTTTTCCAGCCAAGATAAAGGTTAACTGCAGAAGCGATGGAGTGTTTTTGCACCTTTGATTTCTGAGCCATCTGAATTATAATTTTTAAACTTGGTCTGTGATATAAAACTGTGATTTGGGAAGTGTTCACAGCCTGCAGTTCTATAATATTCACTTTTTAAAATAAGGCACTGAGCTTCTAACTGCTTAATTCTTTAGAATTTAAATTTCTATCATGAAATTTTCCATATTAAATTTCTACCATGAAGATAAGATTCTATATATGTAGTTTCTTAACTTAAAAAAAATTTTTTTTGACAACGGTTGGAATCACTTAAGAAAGATTCCTTGAAATCAATACACTAGGTGTTTTTTTCCTAAAGTTTGCTGTTACATTTTCTGTGTTACTATTAATGCTGTCTTTCTTTTTTTTTAATTAATTAATTTATTTATTTTTTGATTTGACTTTACAATACTCTGTTGGGTTTGCCNAAATGATGTGCTTATTGGGATAGGAGACTGAGTTCCATGTCCTCTATTCTGTCATCTTGATATATCACCCCCATCTCAGTATTCTTGATCTGTCATTTTCTGTGAATTTTTTATCAGACTCATCATAATTCTCTGATTATTTATTAATCTCTTCAGTTGGTATTTCTTCCTTGCATGTGTTATATTTGTATATTCCTCAACATTTTTACCTGTCCACAGGTTACCGTTGTTTATGGTATCCTGTTTGTTATAGACTGTGCATTTACTACCCTCCATTCATATATTAAAACTTTCCTCCCCAAATGACAGTGTTTGGCGATAGAGCCTTTGGGAGGTAATTAAGTCATGAGGCTATAGCCCTCATGGTAGAGTTAGTGCCTTTATAAACAGCCTTATAAAATTTTGTGCTTCTTTCTCTGCTTTCTGCCATAAGAGGATTACAGTGGAAAGACTCTCATCTACAAACCAGGTAGCAACCTCTCACAAGACACTGAATCTATCCTCACTTTGATCTTGGACTTCCCAGGCTCCAGAACTGTTAGAAATAAGGTCTCATTGTTTCAGCCTCTCAATGATGGTGTTCGGTTATGCCAATCTGAACTGACAAAAATACTCTTGGAATCAAAAATTACTTTTTAATTCTAATAATTTGAATTCTGGAATATCAAACTCTAGGCATACCTACTCTGAAGGTCCCTTTTAAATTCCATATTTCCTTCAGAATATTTCTAAATATCTTTCTGATATCTCAGTTTCCACATTCTTCAGTCTGAATACATCTTCGTAAACCTGATCTAATTATTCTCAAATTTCAGTTAATGCTAGTTCTATATTCATACCCACCCTAACCTAATTCTGCCATCATCTTTTTTCCATAGTTAATAATTTGTCTAATAACATGACTTCTATTGTATCTTCAGTATAACTCTAGTCACTCCTGTATTTTCACTGTGTCACATTGTCATCATGCCCTTAATATTATCTTCTGAGTTTCAATATCCTCTACATCTTTTTGTAGTCTTCCTATTGGCTCACTGGTAAAGAATCCTCTGCCAATGCAGGAGATGCAGGAGACACAGGCTCAATTCCTGGATTGGGAAGATCCCCCAGAGGAGGGGATGGCAATCCACCCCAGTATTCTTGCCTGGAAAATCTCATGGACTAAAAGATCCTTGCAGGCTACAGAACATGGCATTGCAGAGAGTCAGACAAGACTTCATGATTGAGCACATATATTTCCTTTTGCACTGATGTCAGATTAAACCTCTGTATCTACAGTCCAAAGGTGCAGTTGATTTTCCACTCATAATTAGCAAACAAGGATAGCTATGATTCAGTCTTACCTATATTATCAATAACTGATACTCAATATTCATGGCTGGAAATAAAAGCAGAAAAATTAAGTTATTTCAAATGAATCATCTAAAAATAAATTTATATGAAATCCTTAGGAATATTTTACCTAGATAGAAAAGTCATAGGTGGTATAAAAATCTTTTTACAAAGAGTACATGATAAAGTATACATCTGGGAAAGTGGTGTTGGTCAGACAATTCTACTTCAAAATAATATTTCTACAAAAATCATGGAAAAATGGCTCTTGAAATAAGCCAAGACATCTTAAATGAACAAAAGTATTGTCAGTCTCCAAAGTTATGATATTCCTTTCCCTGCAAGTAGTTAATTAGAACATACATGGATACAATTAAGAGTACCGATAAAGTACTAGTCTTGAAGATTTATAGAATTTTTATTGGATTCAGGAATCGCTAAAATTTTATTCATATGGGTGGAGGCTGAGAATCCTATGGTCAGTCATACTTTAATATATCAACTAAAATTACTGATAGCCATTTTAATGGTTGAAAGCATTGACTGAAAGAAATAAATGCAGTGATAATCTATACCTATTATAATATATAATGTATAATTATTGTAATTAAAACTATAGGTATAATGTGGCCCATGCATCTATTTGTTGTTTTATCTTGTATTTCATTGATAAATAGTAAAGATGTTGGAAGGGGTAGATAATGGAACTGAACGATTTAGATATAAATATGATGTTTCATTCTAATTTTATGAACAGAAATCTTTTCAGAATAAAGGAAAACATATTAAAGACTGAGTATTGAAAATGAAAAGGACAAAACAAGGATTTTGTTTTTCAAAGTCCCTTATTTAAGTATAAATTCACTAAGGGGGCTAATACCTTAAACTTTGTCAGCTAACACCTTGGGTTCAGATATCATCTTAATTATCAGCCTACACTTTAGCAGAGAACAGCAGCCATGTGCAACCTGCTCTTGGGAGTCCAGGAAGGAAGGTGAGATGTCAGGGGAGACAAATGAAGTAGAAACTGAAGAGAAGAGATTCTAAAGATTATGCAACCTACTACACCATTTGCTGATGGCCAGCTTGCCACCTGGAATACTCTACTCTTTCAAGAACAAAAATTATCCCTGAGATGTCTAAAGTTAAGCACAGCTATCTGAAGTTANAATGAAGTAGAAACTGAAGAGAAGAGATTCTAAAGATTATGCAACCTACTACACCATTTGCTGATGGCCAGCTTGCCACCTGGAATACTCTACTCTTTCAAGAACAAAAATTATCCCTGAGATGTCTAAAGTTAAGCACAGCTATCTGAAGTTAAAGGTAGCAGGAATGTGTTTGTTTTTCTGGAGTACACTTTCATCACCTTTACTTCTCATCTTTCAGAGAGAAATTTTCTTTGGTAAGCCAGTTACACGTTTATTTAGTTCAGTAAGTTGTATCTGACTCGTTTGTGACCGCATGGACTGTAGCCTGATAGGCTCTTGACTAAAAATGTAAAAATACATGCACACAAGCACTGAGTCACAGAGTAGGAGTTTAATTTTATGAAAAGAATTTTATACTAGTTTCTGAAGTGTTTATATCATTGTAGACATTTCCCAATAATGTATGAGTTTCAGTTGCTCCAAATCAGTCTTTTTAAACATGATATTCCATTGAGTGTTAAGTAGTATCTCATTTTGTCTTTGCTTTACTTTTTTATTATGACTAATAATAGTGAACACTTTTCCATGAGTTTGTTAACTATTTTCTTTTGTAAAGAAAAATTTCAAATCATTTGCCAGTTTTTGTTTTCATTTTATTAGTAAGTAATAGAAATGCTTTATAGATCTTCATCTGATGTATTTATTTAAGCATTTTCTTACCATTGGTGTCTTACCTGTTAGTTTTGTTAAAGGTATCTTTTGATGAGCAGTATGTTTTATTTTGCCGAAATTCATTGTGTTAGTTTTGTTAAAGGCAGCTTTTGATGAGCAATATGTTTTATTTTGCCGAAGTTCATTATGTCAATTCTTATTTTATGGGTAGCATTTTCTGGGTAACATCTGTGCTTTTCCATAGACAATGAAATCTTGCTTACAAAGATAGGAAAGATTTCATCATATCTTTTCTCTATAATATTTATAATTTTAATATTTCCATTTATATTTACTCTTTAGTTTTTATATATGATGTAAGGGAGTGATAAAGTTGGTTTTTTCGTGTGTGTGTGTGTGTGTGTGTGTGTGTATGTTTGTCTGTGGAGAGCACTCTTTGTCTAAAAGTCTCACCTCTCCACATTAAAAGGCTTAGATACAGTTGATGATAGATCAATTGGTTGTATACAAGTAGGACTACTTCTGGGTAGTCTATTATATCTCACAGAATAATTCGTTTATTTCTGTACTAAGATTGCACTCTCTTGTTTACTATAACAGTGTAGTAAATCTTGAGATAAGGTAAGATAGGTTTTCCAGCACTGTTCCTATTTTAGGACTGCATTGGCTAGTTTAAATGCCTTGCATTTTCATATAAATTTTAGAAATAACTTGTATTTTTCTTCAAAAAGGCCTGCTTTTACTTTTTCTCATTTCATTGGATATATAAATCTCTTTTGGAAGAATGAATATATAAATAATATATTTTTTTAATTTGATGAGCATTTATATACTTAGGTCCTTTTGCATTTATCTTAGCAATTTTCTGTAAGTTTTAGTGAAGTTATTGTTAATAAATATTTTAAAATCTTTGTTGAACTTATACCTGAGGACTTTTGTTTTACTTTATGGTACCTTAGGTTGACTATTATAATTTTCTTTGATTTTTAAAATATTGACTTTGGCTGGATGGCATCACTGACTCGATGGACGTGAGTCTGAGTGAACTCCGGGAGTTGGTGATGGACAGGGAGGCCTGGCGTTCTGCGATTCATGGGGTTGGAAAGACTGGGACACAACTGAGCGACTGAACTGAACTGAATGGCACCCCACTCCAGCACTCTTGCCTGAAAAATCCCATGAACGGAGGAGCCTGGTAGGCTGCAGTCCATGGGGTCGCTAAAAGTCGGACACGACAGAGCGACTTCACTTTCACTTTTCACTTTCATTCACTGGAGAAGGAAATAGCAACCCACTCCAGTGTTCTTGCCTCGAGAATCCCAGGGACTGGGGCGCCTGTGGGCTGCCATCTAAGGGGTCGCACAGAGCTGGACACGACTGTAGCAACTTAGCAGCAGTAGAAGCAGCAGGGACATATAAATCGAAAGTTGGCTTTGTAAGTCTGGAGATTATCAAAACAGTTTTGTAAGGCTCATTGTTTATGTTGTTTTCAAGTAAATATTTGGTATCAATTATTATAAAATGACATTTAATATTATATCCTGAAGAATTATATTTATCCATATTACAGTTCCTCATAACTTTATAATTTTGTACCTTTCATAGGAAATGGGTGTTATTGACATTGAAATTAGGAAATTTCTCAGATTCAAGATTTTTTTTTACTTAATACTTGCAACTATTTGGAAATGCCATATTACCTTGAAATAGCAACCTGTAAGCAATGAAATATTTCTCTGATCCATCTGTTATTTCTAGTTATCTAAAATGTTTTAATGACTTTAGAATTTTTATCATGTTGTACTATTCAAAATTAAGAAATAAACAACATCCAGTTAAGATGTAGAACTCTTGAGAGAGAGCCTGGGATTCAATCCTGGATTTTTCACATTGAAATGTAACCATAGGTAATTTCTTAATGACTTATTTCTCAGTTTCTTTATCTAGTTCAAAGGGTTATTATTGACGTTAAGTGAGTTAATATTTTTCAAGTAATTAAAATAGTGTCTGTCAGACTATTTTGGGGGGGCTCCAAAATCACTGTAGATGGTGATTGAGGCTATAAAATTAAAAGATGCTTACTCCTTGGAAGAGAAGCTATGACCAATCTAGATAACATATTCAAAAGCAGAGATATTACTTTGCCGACTAAGGTCCATCTAGTCAATGCTATGGTTTTTCCTGTGGTCATGTATGGATGTGAGAGTTGGACTGTGAAGAAAGCTGAGCGTGGAAGAATTGATGCTTTTGAACTGTGGTGGTGGAGGAGACTCTTGAGAGTTGCTTGGACTGCAAGGAGATCCAACCAGTCCATTCTGAAGGAGATCAGCCCTGGGATTTCTCTGGAAGGAATGGTGCTAAAGCTGAAACTCCAGTACTTTGGCCACCTCATGCAAAGAGTTGACTCATTGGAAAAGACTCTGATGCTGGGAAG
>SJYV01014911.1:147407-182407 GCA_006410875.1 Neotragus pygmaeus
CCCTGTACACCAGCCCCAAGCATCCTGCATCCTGCATCAAACATAGACTGGTGATTCGTTTCTTACATAATAGTATATATGCTTCAATGCCATTCTCCCAGATCATCCCGCCCTCTCCTACTCCCTCTGAGGCCAAAAGTCCATTCTCTATTGCTGTCTTTCAATTTCCCTTTAGAGTAAATTAAATAAAACATCTTGTCTCAAAGCATTCTTGATTTTTTTTCAGAGAGTATAATTCTGTGAAAGACAGTCTATCCATTTTTCCAGATGCAATGTAAAGGAGGTGTGGGGATCATTTAGGAAGAGCAAAAATAGCTGAAAGAAACAAAGATTTGCCATGAAAATCACCTGCTTTCCCTCTTTCTATGACTTTTTTTTGTGGGGTTGTAAATCCACATTAAGTATATCATACTCCCTGAAGGTGAGTGGCCCATTTTTGCGACAAGGGCTGACAAGACAGGCCACCAGAGCCCCGAGTATGTTTCTGGTATTTCCTTAGTAGAAAACAAAAAAGAAGTCTCTAGAGAGGTGAATGTATTGTTTTAGAATTGCAATGACAAGCCAACAGCCCTTCTGCCTGTGGTTGAAACCTGGCCAGATTGCAAAGCCGGGAGGAGGCGGGGCCGTGGAGACGGGATGCTTCGTGGGCACTGGCACCAAAGCCATAGGAGGGAGGGTGCCCACCCCACCCTTGGCTGTGGCAGCCCAAGCGGTGGTGTTACCTGTGTCAGAAAGGCCCATCTGAACACAGGAATAAGTGAAGGTCCTTAAAGCCTGTGATGCAGTTCACAAAGCGCGGAGCCCTAACCCTAGCCCTTCCAGAGTTGCTGTGATGTTCACTGAATAGTGTTATCTCCCTCAGCTTCCTGTGCCCAAAGTCTCTGTAGCCTTACTGGGTGCTGTTCAGCAAAACTCATGTAGCAGTTGCCGTAAATAGTTGGTAAAGAGCTGCGCAAAACCTGGGTCTGAAAGGAGCTCTATGTGTGAGACAGTATTTATTTGCTGAATACTGCCCATGGATTTAAGTTAGTGGGGGAGAAGGTTCTCCAAGGGTGGTGAGAGTTGAACATTTGGAGTTTCAGAGGAGGAAGGAGTTTGTTTTTGACAAATTATGAAAGTGTACAAAAGTATTTTTCATGTACTTGGGGGGAGAAGAAAGGAAAAGGCAAAAGAGCTGTTTTGTTTTGTCCTCTAGTTGCTTCTTAGTTTGGGTACAATTGCAACATGTAGGGGAAGTGTGTATTTGATAGGCATCCATGAACTTGACAGTCTGCCTTTTACATACATTCATTTCGAGAGGGTGTTGTGGGCTACCCTTTGCATAAATTTTATCTTTGTGTTGAGGAGATGAAAGCACTCTTAATTAACCATTTGGCGGTTGGGGAACTGGGTGCTATTTGTCATCAATAGCAATTCTAATAGGGTTGGAGGAGGAAGAAAAGAAAACTCCTGTTTGTTTTGACCAGAAGTCTCCTTCAGTCCAGTGTGACTCAAAGCACCAGTAAGGTTAACAGACCATCCAGAGGCAGCACTAACAGGCCACGTTAAGTTCAAAAGGGCAGGGGAAGGAACCGGGGGCAGCCTGGAGGGTCTGTTGTGCTGGCTTTGGAGGTCGGTGCTCCGGCAGGAAGGGCAGAGCTCCATGAAGCAGGAGGCTGTGTGCGGAAAAAATGAACCCATTGTCGTGTGCTGGGTTCTGATCTTCGTTTTCAACCCTTTTTCCTCAAGCACATAAAGAAGCCAGACTATGTGACGACGGGAATTGTGCCCGACTGGGGAGACAGCATAGAAGTTAAGAATGAAGATCAGATTCAAGGGCTTCGCCAGGCTTGTCAGCTGGCCCGACATGTCCTCCTCTTGGCCGGGAAGAGTTTAAAGGTGGTGTCTCACAAAGCCTCGCAAGACTTGCATAAAGGGCAGCAGACCCTCCCTGCTTTTCCCTATTTCCTTTAACTCTTCTTTTGTACACATCTGATTTGTTAAAAATTAAGTAAAACCTTGGGATAGGGGACAGGAATTGTGTATTTTCTGTTTATTCAAAAGATAATTTTAAATCCAAAGTCAATGTTAAGAAGCAGAATTCTGAAGATAGCTTGGGCTCAGTCAGCCTATCCAAGTTGCTCCATGACAGACAGCTTTGACTTCTGCCCTCTTATTCCTGCCTGTAATTTCTGCTTTTATTCCCCACATTATTTCTTGTGCCTGAAGAGTTGCTTTGCCTCATACTTTGTCTCCTATTTTCTTGCATTGGTTCTGCAAAGAAAGATCAGACCAGACACACCAAGCTGTAGGTAATTCAGCAATGTAATTGTATGCAACTATCTTACTATGAGATTTAGGTCTTTCAGAATAATCTGAAACTGAATCTGAAGCCTGCTATGTAAGGATCATAAAAGAAAATACCGGCCTATAGTTTCCAAAAGGTGGGCAGCATTTAGGAAATGAGACTCAAATATGAAACACTTAGTGTAACATCTGTGTGATAGACTTGTTATCAATGAACCATAATGTGAATATAAAATAACATAAAGAAAACAGTTGAAGGAATGTTCATTTTCAATAAAAGATCTTGTTTTAGACTTTTACTTATGATATTTGAGTTTATGGAGACAGTCTTTTTGTGCCCACAAAACTTGATTTTAGTTTTCTTTTAGTTTGAGAGCAATTGGATATCTTCTAGTAAGGGAAAAATATTTTTAAAAACACACTGATTTGTTTTGGTATGAAAGAAATCAAGATTAGTGAACCAGAATCTCTACAAAACGTATCAAACTAATTTTTTCAGATGATGATCCATAACCTCCATGCCATCACTGCAAAACCCAAGTAATGTTTTGCTGGGATAAAAAGGCATGGGTTGGCCTACTTTTCAAGCTTTGTCACCTCAACTGAAGATCCTTTTGAGAATTTATATGCTTTGATCAGCTGAGGCCACTAACCATTGAGGAAGAGGAAGGAATTGCCTCAGAACGTGTTTTTGAAATCTCCAGGCTAAAAAGGAATCCTGTCATTTAATGATTCACAAATGATTGAAAGGATCTTAGAGTTTAAAATGGCCATTTCCTAATAGCCCCTTACACCACCATATACCCAAACAGTTGTCAGAAAGGCACAGTTTAGGATTTTGGTGTTAATCATAATTAATTAAAATGTTGTATCACAAGTTTATCACAGTAAATTTGTACAACCTCATCTGGAAGGGCTGTAGCTATAGCCATAGTCAATAAATATAGGAGATCTCTCCAACTGTCACTTCACAGTTTCTTTATTTAATATTTCAGGTTGACATGACAACTGAAGAGATAGATGCTCTTGTTCATCAGGAAATAATCAGTCATGATGCCTACCCCTCACCTCTAGGCTATGGAGGTTTTCCAAAATCTGTTTGTACCTCTGTAAACAACGTGCTTTGTCATGGTATTCCTGACAGGTATTCATTGCTTAATAACATATTGTTCCTTTGGAAACTGAAACGTGAAACTAAGATCTATAATGTATGTTGAAAGACACTATAGTTTAATTGAAACCTGCCTGCAAACGTTTGAAACCGATTATGGTAAAGCAACAATTTTGAAGTATTTTGTTTCTAAATGGACATAATACCACCATTTAATGTTTGTTAAAGCAATATGTTATCTGAAAAAGTGGTTGTACATTAAATATTTCTTCTACCATCTCAAATTTTTAACCATCTACTATTGTTTTGGCTCTCTGCAAAATTAAGGTAATGATAAGTATATTTTGTTGAGAATAAGTAGGTTTTTAAACAGTGATGCTGCATGTTTATACTATGTATTTCTAGAAAAAAATGATATGACTAATATAAATTAAAGATTAGATACAGTTATTCCACTCAATCCCACTCTGAATTAGCATCACTACTCACTGGGCTTCTGATTGCAGTCATTAGGTGTTTATTTTTATATTCCTTTTATTGAGATCTATCACCATTTTTTTTTCTGTTTATGTTTCAGTCGACCTCTTCAGGATGGAGATATTATCAACATTGATGTCACGGTGAGTAAATCATATAAAAAACAGTCTTTGATCAACTTCAGAATTGCTGGTAGCAACAGGAAGAAGAGGGGATTGAAAATGTGAACTGCGCCGATGGAAGCGCTGTTTACTTCTAGACCCAGACGCAAGCAGCTGGTTTCCTTTTTTGTCTTTAACGCTGTGTTTATTCCAAGTAAACCCAGGCCTGACTTGAATTTAGGGCTGGAATCAGATGCACTGAGATCAATGTTGGCCTAAGTGAAATGTCAACCCAATCCTGCTATGTGTCATGTTTTTGAGAAGGTGTAATTGTTATTGATCCACTGTGTAGTTAATGCAGAGCCCTACAGCACTGGGCAGCTGCTGAAGCTAGATATATATGAGATGAGCTAAGGCGAAGAAAGCCAGCATTTTTCCTTCACTCTGCCAAGATTGATCTTCCTCTTCCTGCTGATTTTGAGTGGGGCCTGTCATTATCTTACTCTGTCATTAGGGGCTACATTGGCCTGTGTGTGTCAGTCTATTTGGACAGAAACTCTTTTGCTAGCAGTGTTTCTTAGATTTATTAAAATCCCTGAAGGTAACGTTGTGTTCCATTTCTGGTATAGACAGCCTTGAACTCAAAGCGTACACGCAGAGTGCTTTTCTCTCTTGAACTTAAGTTTTCACCAAATGGTTAACAGCCTTTCTTTCAAATAACAGCCCCAGGTAATTTAACACAGGAACTTCAAACTGTACAAGCTCTAACCTTTTCTAATTTTCTTAGCCTTTCACAGTTCTCAGACTTAGGTTATTTGTGCTTTGGTAGTTCGTTTTACTAAAAAATTATGTAATGGTACCTTAGGATAATGGAGATTGTAAATAAATCCTATACCTCTGATGATTAATAAGTATATTCTAAATAAATAAATATAAAGTAAACATCTGCTGAGAACTAGTTGAGACAGACAGCATTCAAGGAATATTTTCTCTGTTAGTAAGAAAATATTCTTAATAATATGATTTCATATCCAGGTCATGAAACTTGGATGGGAGTGGGAATGTGGTAGAGGCTGGCATCCAGTAGTTTAGTTCAGTCTGATTTTTAGTTGTTTAAATTAATTCAACCTTTTCTCTTCATATCAATTTGTCTTAGTATATAGCCAAAAATTCTTTTATGGTGGATACTCTCTATATCATTTTGTCCTAGTTACTTAGAATATTTGAACATTTGCTCCACATATATTCTTGCTCTCTCTCCAGCTCAGAATATGTAGGAAGTATTTTATAAAGTATACATGAAATAAAGTATTTTTCATTATGCACTTTTCTTTTAGATTATACCTGACTTAGAGGCTATCCATTTATTACCTCACCTAATCATCCCTAATAAAATATTGCTGCTTTCAACGAAATCAGCATGCCTTTCCCACCTGTTTC
Source organism: Neotragus pygmaeus (assembly GCA_006410875.1). Taxonomy (NCBI): domain Eukaryota; kingdom Metazoa; phylum Chordata; class Mammalia; order Artiodactyla; family Bovidae; genus Neotragus; species Neotragus pygmaeus. Next base: position 152,823 of record SJYV01014911.1, read on the forward strand.
CAATGTGCCCAGAGAGAATAGTCTCTGCCTTTCCTAAGTTTCCTGAAGACTTTCAGTAAAAAATTTCATTTTTAACCTTCAAATGATCAAAGTGAAATGTTTTCGAGTGTCTCGAAACGTGAGGACTTTTCACATGGCACAGTGGTAAAGGATCTGCCTGCCAATGCAGGAGACACAAGAGATGTGGGTTCGATCCTGGGTCAGGAAGATCCCCTGGAGAAGGGAATGACAGCCCACTGCAGTATTCTTGCCTGGGAAATTCCATGGACAGAGGAGCCTGGCAGGCTACAGTCCAAGGGGTTGCAAAGAGTTGGACGCAACTAAGCACACGCACAGAGCAATGTGAAGGGACCAAGGAAACATACAGGTCAGCAACTGAAATTATATTTCTTATGAAATTCTTTATTAAATGAAAGCCTTCAGTACTTATCAGAAAATACTCATTACATTTTATAATTGTTTACATCTAGTATATATTGGAGAAGGAAATGGCAACCCACTCCAGTGTTCTTGCCTGGAGAATCCCAGGGACGGCGGGGTCTGGGGGGCTGCCGTCTATGGGGTCGCACGGAGTCGGACACGACTGAAGTGACTTAGCAGTATTTATCACAAGAAAATAGACGTCCCCTTGAAAGTTGAATGTTTTTAAAAAAAGATGATGTGATATCCCATAATAGTTGCTCAATAAACATTTTAAATGTTATTAAATTATTAATAAATGAAGTATAAAACAGGAATAGTTTGTGGATAAAACCAGTAATTATAGATAACTGCCACAGACTTTCAAAAGTATTATTTCCATATATATTGAATCTTTCAAGTAGTCATTTTCAGACTAGTGAAAAGTAATATGAAAAGGCAAATAATGATTTTTTAAATACATTTTTACTTAAATAGCAACTATANCTGCCACAGACTTTCAAAAGTATTATTTCCATATATATTGAATCTTTCAAGTAGTCATTTTCAGACTAGTGAAAAGTAATATGAAAAGGCAAATAATGATTTTTTAAATACATTTTTACTTAAATAGCAACTATAGAAACAGAGTTACAATTTTGTCTTAATAATTACTCTTATTAATAAATGTTATATTCCCATGTATAAAGTAAAAATTTGTACTCTCTTGGTTTTCAAATGGCAATAAATATGTAAAACACTGTTGTATTGCAAGGTGACTTGATATAGTAGGAAAAACACTTGATTAGAAGTCAAGAATCCATCATATTGACCTGGATCTGCCTCTTGTTTTCTGCCACTAACCTTAGACAAGTCACTTGTCTGTGCTTCCGTTTCCTGACTTGAAAAGTGAAGATAAAGATTTCTCCTGCCTCCCTTACAGAGCATACAAGAGTATCTTTATTGAAGATGAGTATACAGATTAATTCCATATTAAAACAGAAAGCTCAGATAAACATCTTTTTTTATTACAGTTCCTGCATTCTACTTCATGAGAAAGAGAAATGTGAAAAATAATTACATAGGACAAATTTATGCAAAATAGCAAATTCCATGCTATATCAAAGGATCAATATTCAACCAGTCTCTTCTACCTTCTGTATTTATTACAGTATTTGGTGATTATTGATTTTTATAATGAATATGGTGTCTTTCAAGATCCTGCAGGGCCTTCTGAGTCATTGAAGACAGAGAAAATGCTATTTTCTGTAATGTTATTCTTAAACCTGTTTTGTTATATTCTGATTCTTCAAAAATCCATGTATAGTGCTTTCTGTTAACATTCTGCCATCTGGAATATTTGATTAAGATTTCACTTCCAGACAGGATTTTTCTATAACGTATTTCATTCCGATATTGAGCCACTTCAGTTCTTGGAACTGAATTCTTCTTCTGTCTGTTATAACACTGACATATCTATCTTATTTCTTCTTGTCATTATCTATCACTTCCAAGTGTGGGACTGGTAAATAAAAGATAAGTATCTTTATGACACTTTAGGAAACTCTTCACTATGTTAAATACTTCTGAATTCTCTGTTGTAGTAATCATGGGTCAGTGTCTTGAGTCACTATTTTTGCATATATAATTTTGCCTCAGAAATAAAATGAGGACTCCAAATGTTAAAGAATATTGATAATCATAGTGCTGAAAGAGCCATGCTAGTCATGTATTTATTTAAACTTTTGTAATATCATTGTGTGTCTTTTTCATGTTTCTGTAGGATCATTTCTTCTTTGTTTGTAGGTGAACTTAATAATTCTGGAAGGGTGAAACACGTGAATTTACTAAATATATGAAGGAATGCAATGTAGACTGTAGGAGAATAGATTTTTAAACAAGGACATATTTGTAAATTTCTGCCTGTGTTTAGGTTTACTACAATGGCTACCATGGAGACACCTCTGAAACATTTTTGGTGGGCAATGTGGATGAATGTGGTAAAAAGTTAGTGGAGGTTGCCAGGAAGTGTAGAGATGAAGCAATTGCAGCTTGCAGAGCGGGGGCTCCCTTCTCTGTCATTGGAAACACAATCAGGTAAGCCTTACAGTGACAGATAAAGGGAGGGTTGGCAGATGGCACAAAGGTTATTGGTGGCTTGGAGTAAAGTTGATGACATGTTTTATGATTTAGAACCATCATTTCAGTCTGATATCAGTATGTGGACTGCCAGGGTGTAGTGCTGTTCCCTGAGTTTAAAGAAAAGAAAACGACTTCAAAAAAGTGAATTATATCAGATCAACAAAGAAACTTATAGAAGCAGCAAGCAATATTCATATGACTGCTTTAGTTTTAGCTCGACGTGTTGGTCTGTAGTGTTCCTATATTCAAACTCATGCCAAACATGGAAGAGTAGCTAAGAAAAGGTAAGTATCTCAAATCTTGAATAGGAGACAGGAGAAAAGCTAGATTTTATAAAGGCATGAAGTGAAATTATTCCTGTGACAGAAAGATAAAAAGCGTTAGCTCAAGCAAGGCTTACCTTTCAAATTAGTGGATTAGCAAACAGCCTGAAAGGGTGATCTTTTTTTTTTTTTGGTCTGGTTCATTTTTCCTGTAAACCACTGTTTACCTTCCACACAGCCTTCTCTGCTTGCTTTTTGAGAGTATATGTATTTTCTGAATTCAAGGCTTTTCTTTGTAATCTGTTACCTATTTTAGATATCTTTTTTCCCCCTAACTGTTTTGAAGTAGATGTGCAGAATATGTGTTTTCATTTAAAAGTAACATATTTTCTTAAAGATGGCTACATTAGTACCTTTTAAAGTACTGCTCTCATTAATATGAACCATTGAATACTTCCCATTTGTCTGAAGGATGGAAGGCTTAGTCACCTTGAAAAGATGCTGCCTTTTTTCTTCGTAAGCCTTCGGATACTCTAAGAAAAAAGGCAGTAAAATATCAGTTAAATGTATTTATGGCTTTAAAAATATTGTAACAGCGTCTGAATCAAACTTTAGTAAAATCTCTTTGGGTTATATCGGAGAAGCTTTTATTGAAGACTTTGAACAAAATTGTGTTTTTGACAGTTTTAAATTATAGGCTAACTAGCCTGGGAAAAAAGGATAGTGTCCCTCTGTTCTTTCATAGGAAATGTTGAATCAGACCCCTACTGGGAAAAGAAATTTAATGCATATCTCACTATCTTACTGTCCATGAATATAATAGAAATGAATTCAAAATGCAGTTTTATTTTTGCAAATGGGATGAGTCGATAGATGTACCTCATATTTTTGAACACCTAGGGTTCAACAAATTTACTGGTGGTGCTCTTGCATTTTAACAAAATTTATTCTTCAGTAGAAGAGGGCAGAGAACACTAGATTCTTATTCAAGCATTCTATCGAGCTCTGCATTCATGGCTGTGTCTAAAGGGCATGTCAGCCTTTGATTCTCTCTGAGAGGTAATTATCCTTTTCCTGTCACGGAACAACAAATGATAGCTAACTACAGAGGCACATTTGCAGTAGTCACATTCATCAACTGCAGAAAAAAAAAATTCAATTTAATTGTGCAACACAGCTGCACATGGGCTTTTGAGCATTTCTGTTGTTCTCCCTGTCTCGCTATTCCTCCCTCCAGATCTATTTTTTAAACTTTTTTTTTCTGGTTTTTCCCCCCCTTTTTTTGTCTCTTCTTCCATTTTTACTCTCTGTACTTTCTTGTTAAAGTAATTTTCCTTTGTGGCTCTCATTCTTTTTTCCCCATTGAAGGCTATGAATGTAGAAAATTATCACAATTACTCATATAATTGAGCCTCTTTGTAGCAAGTGCAACTCCAGTAGCCTTTCTCCATCATGAAAATGGTTTCATTATAGGGTTTTTCATATTCTCTGACACCATCTACACAGAGGAACAGGCGTGCAGATGAGACGTACTAGGAACAGGCTAGATCAGTAAGGTCACAGTAGGAATAATTAGCTCTGCTATGGAAAGAGCATCTAGGCCTTTTACTGCTACATAAATGTACTGTCCGTGGCTTTTAGTCACAAAAAAACTTACTAACAAATGGAGCTCCCGCCTACTACTTTGAAAAAAAGATTTGTATCAACACTACAATTTTCCATCATTAAGACTAATAACACAGAGCCTAGTATACATCAAGGGGAATAAAAAGAAAAATCTCACATTCAAGTGGCGGCTGGGTGCTGACCTTTGTTCCCTTTTTTTGTGTACGACTTAACTCTTTACAAAAAAGAGCCACACGCCCCACCAACACGCAGGTGAACTCCAGCTAGCACTAGCGAAGCATAGCATTCAGTTGGAAAATCTGATAAATCTCCATGCAGGATAATGCACTTCATTACATATTCACTACATTAATTCTAGCTACATTAAAAAAAAAGAAGAAGAGTAAAATTGAAAGTGACATTGAATTTTAGCTATCTGGATGCAAAGGTCAGTTTTCCTAGAGAATGAATTTGCATGTACAAGCTCCTTTGAAAACCAGATCAGTCCCGACAACCGCACTTACAAAACTATGTGAAAAATAACATAGACAATGAACTTTCTCCGTTACTCTAATGCATTTCATTATTTAGATGGTTTGTGTCTGCCTCTGAGGAGGAAACTGGCCCCGAGTCTAACAAATATTTGTTCTGATGTGTTAAGGCAGTGTTTCTGAACATCTGTTATTTTGCCTTTTCTTATTCAGGCAAACCCTCAAGGGAGTAAATAAACAGTCTCCACCTTTAAGCCAGAAGTACTCAGAATCATTATAGACCAAAGGTTTACAAACATCTTTCAATTCAGCCTCGATTAAGATATTTACCATCGTTTGCATAGCCTCTCTCTACTGATACACCATTGAAAGAACATTCAAGCATCTTTCAGTAGGATCATGTCAAAATCTGGTGATCTTTATAGGAAATTTTGAAATTCTCTGAAACCTAAAGAATAGGATGATATCTCCGAAGAAGTGTTGGCTAAAAGAGTTCTCCCTGTGCCTTTCTTTTTTATGAGGGATGTCTAGTGATCTTTAGGTTACAGCGTTATTATGCTCACTGTACCTCCATTTGCATTAAAATATTTCTAAATCTGTATTTTTGTAATTATCCTTCAATGATGTGAGCTGTACATATGAGGATACTGTGAATGTGTAGATTCATGCATCACAAATATGTGACAGTTCAATCAAAAATAATTTAAACTTATCCTTGTAAATGTCATGGTAAAAGTATCAATGAATGGTTTTTAATGTTTAATTCATAAGTATATGTTTTGATATTAATTTAGAAGAATATAAAGCAGATTTTTAAAAATAATCTCTTTCTATTAGATTATGCACATTTAAACAATAAGTGGCTCAGGCAAAATAAGTCATTTTAATGTCATCTGTGATGGATTTTTTCTTGACAGCTACTGTAAATTACAATTACACTGCTTCTCTCTGCACATGAAAGTAAGCATTGCAATAAATTATCTTTTATTTCAATCCATCATGTCTGCTTTTCAGAAACAGAAAACCTCAAATAAAAGTTCAGCACTATTGTAAGAAAAATACAGTAATTTGTAATCCAGTTTGAAACAAAAAAAAAATGTACTCCTCTTTTGGAAAACAGTTGTTGGCTTTCAAAAATATTACTAATTGTACTTAAACATTCCTTTTCAATTAGAGGGAATCCTTGAATTTGTGCATTCCTGCATCCAAAGACTTGGAGAAGGAAATGGCAACCCACTCCAGTGTTCTTGCCTGGAGAATCCCAGGGACGGGGGAGCCTGGTGGGCTGCCGTCAATGGGGTCGCACAGAGTCGGACACGACTGACGCGACTTAGCAGCAGCAGCAGCAGCATCCAAAGACTACTGCTTAAAATAAAAATCTGAAAAAAATTAAGTAAATTCCATGACTTAGAAAATCAGGTGCCATTTCAGATCCTTTAATTAGAGATGTGACCATTTGGAAATCAGTTCTGCTGCTAGAATTCATGTAGAAATAGTAATAAAACTATTTCCATGTGCATTTTTATTCCTTTAGAAGAGTGGGTACTTAAAAATAGTACTCCTCTGCCCTCTTGGGGAATGTATTCTTAGTCATGAAATATAGTTTAAATGTATCAAGAATTTTAATTTATCTAGACAAAACTTTTGTTGGGAAAACTATCTCATGGAAGGGGATTCAATTAAGAGAACAGTCACAGGATGAAATTCCTTAAGAGAGATCTCTCTCTCAACTCTGAACCACACCTGAAACATGAACTGTAACACAGAATAATTTTCAAGTAAGTTCATAAACTACTTTTATACATCTCTCTCCTCCTCCCCAAATAGTCCATATGAAGGGCTTCAAATCCCAAATGTGCTCAGACTTAAATAAGTGAGCTGCTGTCTTAGAGAGTTTTTAGTTAGAAAAAATCAGAACAGAAGAGCTAATCCTCGGAGAGTTCTTTTTAGCAGATTTCAACAAAAAGAAGGCAGATTTCACCTGTGTAATATCCAAAGCAAGAAGACCTTCATGCTCAGAAATAGGTCACAGCCCGTGATGACTGGTGTTAAGGAGTAACCGGATGCTTTGTGGGCACTCCTGCCCACCCAACACTTCCACTTTCCCCAACACACTAGTCAGGAGAAGCCTGCATGCTCCACTTTCCTGTGCCACAACTAGGGTTTCTAGTACTTGATTTCACTTTAGAGCAGACATTTGCTCCTACAGATCGCTTGGATTGTCTCCACGAAGTTAGATTTAAATCTTAGACTCATGTAAATTAATCTTGGGCTTCCCTTATATTCCAAAATAGAAGAACAGTACACAGTACAATAGTAGAAGGGACATGCTTTTCATCAGTAATTAGAAACATTAATGAGATTTTATTCCATTCAGTCCCAGGAAGTATGTGTTAAAACAGCTAACTGCCAATCCAAAAGGAAAAGATCCTAAAAAGCAGACAGGAGTTTTTATTTAGTTCCTGAGAATCAACCACTGAGACAGGTACTCCACCAAGGAACTGAGGGAAATTTGTCCTGATCTTTTCCTCTTTCCACATGGCTGTGAAATCCTCTGACCTTTGCATCCATGACACATACATTTATGATCCTCCTATCACCAAAAGTTTCAGCAGGATCCAGGCAGTAAATTGTTGTAGAATGCAGTCAGATATCTTTAGCCACCTAGTAATTGCACAGCTTCTTTTATGAAGAGGAATGAGAGATATGAGGGGGGAGGGACCCCAAGTGTTTTTTCATAGTGGGCTTTCTTCCTATCCTCTCATCAGAAATTAAAATGAAGATTGCCACATTCAGTGTAGCTGTGATGCTTGCCAGTCAGTTAGAGCCTTTTTTTTTTTTTTAAGAAAAGAAAATAGAAGAACAGTTTATAGTGAATCCTCTTAGAATTATTAAGGTTTGTTGGGACATAGATAATATAATGGGTAGATAAGACCTATTCTTACTTAAAAAAAAAAATCTAGATCAGCATATCTTACTGAATAATCTCTCTTCCAGCCTCTGTCTACTCTCCATCCTAAGGTTTTATTCAGGAATTGTGTGGTACAAATAGAAGCAACTTGGAAAAGTTGTTATACCTCCTGTCCAGAGTGAAAAGACACACAGAAATAAGTATAACCATAAAGAACAAATTAAGAGATAAAAGCATTCACCTACCGTTCCTCTCAACACATGTATAGCTCACCTATTTCTGTTACATGGAAGTTAAATCTGAATGAGAGATTGCCCATCTGATATTTATGGTGACATCCTGGCCTAAGTGAAGACATTTTACAGGTCTGGAGATGAAGGTTTAAAATGTCTAGAGAAAAGTATTTTGACAGGAATGCTCATAAAGATGCTGGCTAAATGCCTTTGAGTTTGTGGTAAACCAAACCAAAGGGCTGCTGAAAACTAGCTTGGGATCCAAGAACTTTGGTTTGGTTAAGATTTTAAAAAGTAGTCCTATAAATCCAAGTCCATTATTATGGTTAGGGTTAAGGCACTTTGCTCTTCATCTGCATGAAAATATAAATTGTTCATGGTATGTACGTTTTGTCTTTCTGGTGCTCCCAGAAATGAACATGTCCACCTGATTTCAAAAACAACTCCTTAATCTTGTAGGTGAAGATTTTAGGGTTGGATTCTAAGATTTCACTTATATGGAATAAATGGAATCCAAAAGATTTGCATGTAGAAGTAACTAATGTAGCATTAAGAATTAAGAATCACCATACTAGCTTCTCTTAAGCATCATAGCAATTAAAAAGCATATTTTATGAATTCTGTTAATGGTATAGGTCTTGAGTAGAAATCTCAATCACAAAGTTTTGAAGTGCTTCAAGAATATTGACAAAGCACAAAGCAGATGTAACCTTTTGTATAAATGTGTCTAAAAATGTTTGATGTTCTGAAATAGACCAGAATAAACAATTATAGAAGTCACATTTCAGATTGTAATTTTTTTTTGTTTGGTTCCCAAGTCAGTAATAATTTGTACAGTCTTTTAATGAAACTCCATACAAATCAGGCAGGTTTGTAGGACCTGCACTACCTGCACATATATCTTGGTTATATTGCACTGATATATGTGCATAAATACTCATTGTCTAAAAGTGACCTCATTTGAATGCTATACTAAAGTAATTGAAGCAAACTATTGTGTTAGCTACATATGTTTTTTCTTCATGTATCCAAAGGGAGTTGTTGCAAGCTGTGACAAAATGTAAAAAATTTTCCAGAATAATGAAAACAAATTGTTACCATATGACTCTAAATAGAACTGATTTTTTGTTTTCTTTTTCAGAGAACACTTTGAAGGGACTTTGTCTTATCTATATATGCACTTAAAATGATCCAATTTAATTCAGTATTTTGTTTGGTCACTTTTAAAGCCAGATAACTCATCAGAATGGTTTGCAAGTCTGTCCACATTTTGTGGGACATGGGATAGGATCTTACTTTCATGGACATCCAGAAATTTGGCATCATGGTAAGAAAGTTAGTTTGGGAGCTGCTTACTGAAGGGAATCAAGATAAAGCAGTTTTGCTCCTGAATCTCTTGCTGCAACGTGGAATTCACATTATCATCCTTCCCTATGAGGGTGTGTGTGTATGTTGGGAGGGGGCCCTATTTAATCCTAACCAGCATGTTACTATGTTACTGAATTAGAGCCCAGCCATTTCAATCCCCAAACAAGCTTTGTTTTGCTTTTTGTCTTCTCCTGAAGGGTGATGCCTGGAAGGCACAAGGGATATTTGTCTAGAAAAAGTTACTGAAAACAAAACACCACCACTGCATCAATGTCCCAGCAGCATGCACGTAGGACTGTTTTCTGTTTTTCTTTTTCTACTCCCTTCTCTAACTGCTGACTGTTGTGGTTAAACTTCATTACATCTTACACAGCGTTGACAGCTGATGTATTAGCAGCGTGTACTCTTTAGTGTTTCCTAGATTATACCCAGAGTCTCCCGTTTTTCACTGCCTGGATGTTCTCCCTACGATGAGAAGGCAAGGGTGGGCCAGAAGGGGTGGGGGATTTGGGTTAGACTATGAAGCAGTTCTGTGGAGTGTCCCTAAGAGGCAGCATACCTGGACAAGCACCAAAGGAAAGTTGATCCTGGGGCTTTGACCTGTGTACTTGGGGGTGGGAACAGCCCCATAGAGAAACTACTAGCTGGAATCCACCCCCTGAAAGATCCTTAGACACTCGGCAGGTCAGAACTTCCTTTAGGCCAAAGAACTTCACCTGAGGCAGCTGTCAGAGGCCCAGGCTGGAGTGCCAAAAGGGCCTCTCAGGTGAGTGCCCACCCAGTGCAAGCCCTGGAAATATTTGAGGTCACCCCTGTTCTTCCCTCCTACCAACCTGCCTTCCCTTTGTCTCAGTTCCCAAGATGTCTTCCCCTTTCCCTTGGAAGGTGGAAGCCAGCAAACCTCAGAGCAAGTGGCCAGAGCAAGGAGACAATAGAGAGGGGAGCCCCAAAAGTGTCTCAAACACCTGGGCTGCTCAGCCTTGGTGCACCCTTCCTAGGGGCCCTGACCTCAAGCTCAGAAAACGCAAAGGCTGAGGGCCCAGGAGCCCTGTGCTTAACCCCTAGACAGCCACCACATTCAGGATTCCAGCAACCTCTTCCTAAAAGAAAAATAAAATGACCACTTTTTTTGTGCAGCCTAACCCTTCTAATCCATTTCTCTCTGTTCTCACCATATCCCATCCCCACGCCCCACACTCGTATTTTTGTCTTACAGCGAATGACAGCGATCTGCTCATGGAGGAGGGCATGGCGTTCACCATAGGTCAGTGCTAAGTTCCTCCTCAGAGAGCAGGGGCTCCCTGGCGCGGCGCAGCAGCGCTGGCCTAGGCCAGGCAGTCCCGTGAAGGACTAATAAAGCCAATCAGTGTAATGAAATAATTCAGATGCATAGTAAACCTGATTAAATAATATCCTCGAGCCCCATCTTCCTAAATCAGATACTTACCGACACATTTAGGAGACGGCAGCCGTCCAGCCTTTAATTCTGTTACCAACATAATGTGGTGTTTGGTTTTTTGTGTTGCTTTTTTGTGGGTTTTTTTTTTTTCTTCTCTTTTCATTAACACCTTCTTCTTCTTTTCATTAACTAGAGGTGATTAAGTCCCTTGCTCCCTGTCAGCAAGTGGCATATACTCTCTGTCGACCCATTCCTGGCTGGTCATGTGATTGGTGTCACCACCAAATTCCAATCACCTAAAGCCCCGAAGGCATCATATTTCTGACTGTGGGGCTTAATGGAGAAGCAATTAGAGTGAAATAAGAAAATTGTTATTTGCTGATTAATGAACATTTTGAGCATGTTTTAAAAATTCAAATATTTTTTAAAAACCGACTGATATTTATAAGAGGGACTGGTGTTTGGGTGGTTATTATCCACAGGGTCCTAATTAAGTCTTGATTAAAATGCCCTTTTTTCTCTAAAAAATTACGAAGTAGGCAACTTCATACATTTTTGAATGCCATAGCGCTTCCTCTTCCTACTGTTTAGTTTGTAGCATACTATGTAAGCAGCATCAATTAGCGGTTGCGAGATGACAACATGAACTCGTGGCGGGAAGCGATGGGAGGGAGGGGGGAGAACCTTATTCTTTTTTTTTTTTAATAATCAGTTGAAACAATGTTTGACAAGAATTTGATGAGATCACTGCAGTAAACATTTTCCTTCTTACAGAGCCAATTGTAACCGAGGGATCCCCTGAATTTAAAGTGCTGGAGGACTCGTGGACTGTGATCTCCTTGGACAATCAAAGGTGTTTGCTTTCTGCCCGGTTGCTTTTAAATTGTATTAAAAGGGCAGGTTCGTCCCACGACGCGGGCGAGCTGCTGATCCCTGCCCCGCCGGCGCTTGAGCTCTCCCATCTCTGTCTTGTGTTGCTTTAGGTCTGCCCAGTTCGAGCACACAGTTCTCATCACGTCCAGGGGCGCGCAGATCCTGACCAAACTGCCCCACGAGGCCTGAGGAGCAATACGAAGGTCGCAAGAGACCCGGGGCCCTTTCTCTTAAATTGCTGAAATCCAGCTGGAGAACTTTGAGAAGAAATTGGCTAACAGCAGGTCCCAGAGTAACCTACCTAGCACCTAGCAGCGCCGGCTAGGGGAAATGCGGTAGGGCTCGGGAGCCGTTCCGAACACAAGTCTGAAGCCCCGAAGTGGCCGTGCGCATTCGGAGAGTCGGATCCTGGCGCGTCTGTTTCCCAACGCGGGAAACGTATCTGGAAAGGAATGGGGACGCCCTCATTTGGAAGACTAGGAAGTCTTAGAAATGCATACCTTTCTCTTTCCCTAGCCTTGACTCTGCCCGAAGAGAAAGCTTTCACCCCTTAAAACCACAGTGTCTTGCGGTTAATTTTTGAGTCTCTGAACTTTTCACTCGCGCGCGCGCGCAGGAAGAACACCCGAGCCTAGCTATTGTTTTTTGTCGTTGTTGTCTCTTTTTCCGCCCCCTTTGTGGATTCCACACTGGCCGGCCCCGAGGGCGCTGGCCGGGCCAGCTGCCCCTTAGCCCTTCCGGTTCTTTCCCGTTCATAGCTGCCTTGCGATGAAAAGATTAGCCAGCGAATGGAGGAGCTAGATACAAACATTTCCTTGCCTCTAGACCCTGGGCCTGGGGTTATCAGTCCAAAATTTTGCCTTTTCTTGCCCCCTGTGGTTCCTTCTCCCCGCCCTCAAACTGCTCCGCGGGGCCATCCCAAAGGTTACTTTTGAGAGACCCTCTCACCAACATAGAGGCAAGCTAAGGATTTTTCTGCTCTGGGAGTTGGAGCATCAGTCCCACCTGCCCAGATGTGAGGAGTGTCAGGCAGGTATCCTCCCTAAACCGATCTCTCCCAACACTGGCTTTCTTCAGACCCGCACTAATGCACTGGAGACCCAGCACATCCCTGACAGAGGAGACACGGGTATTTTTTAGGGCAAGGGCCTAGTTAGGATTGGAGCTGACGAATTTAATTCGACCTGCCATCAGCTCCTCCTGCTTTAGAAGTGGGAAATCCAAGGGTCCACACTGTGAGTCTCCCAAGGCTCATCCCCACCCTGAGTACTCTGTTTTCCCTTACCTGAGCTCCTGGGGACCTCTTTGCACCTGGGCTCAGAGGTGGAGAGGGTTGGATTCCTAGCAAGCCACGTACAAAGTAGTGCCCCCCCTGGCCATGATTTTGGGGTGTTCCACCAGTCAGTGGTTGTGCCAACTCTTGTTTCTACTGAAACGGGTTATGCAAAGCTGCCATCCACTAAATATAGATTGGGCTCAGCTCCAGAGCACCAAGGAAATGTGGACACCTGTCGCTGCCGTGAGAGGACTGGAGAGCCAGTTCATCTTTGTGACACTCGGAGTGTGGGGGAAGTCAGAGGAAACTGAGGCCGAAGAGCAAGCTTGGAAAAGTGACTAGTTTGAGCTTTTCCCTGAATTTGGGATTCTCTTGGGCTTTCTTCCTCTCATCCAGGCATAACTTGGACAGTGGTAATTCCAATTCTAGCAGATTTGAGAGCTGGAAAAGATGAGGGAGGGGTTGCAGATTTACAAGATCCACGGAAAAACTTTAGGGGTGCTGAAGATTTGACCAAGTAAAGGCCTAGAGGCTGAGGCTGCTGTCCGCAGAACAACCGGAATTTTCTAGAAAGGAACAAGGCCCAGATCACCTTAGGAGAGTTTTGCCAGAGATCGATTTCACTTCTTTCCTAGATTAGGCAGATTGCAATGAGTAGCCAATATCTTATCCACAGATCCATTTACCCCAAGATTCCCCAAGAATAATTTCATTAGGAATGCAGAATTTTACCAGCCACTGGGATAACTCGCTGCTTATGCAGTAATTTTTCCGAGGTGGAGGTATTTGTGAGACAGATTTATAATCCTACTTATTAAAGTGAGTAAAGTTTAAATATTATACATATATATGCATATATACTAGCACCAGCCAATAGTCAGCAGTTTTGTAGGAAACAAACTTGAATTAGATCGAATTCCATTAAACACGCTTTGAAGTTGAAGTTAAGAAACAGATTTTAGAATATCTTGTCCAAGCCCCCACCCTCAACTCGGAAAACGGAACTGGCCCCAAACCTCACCCCTGGTTGTAGGGTTTCCAGCCATGCATGACTACTGCTAACACCGGTCCGTGGAGTCTCCAATAGGTTCTACTCGGAATCTGGGGCGCTCAGGATAAGTGGGAGAGTTTTGTTTCCTCTCTGAGATGGGACAGGCGAAGATCTAAGCAAAGCGGCGTTTCAGAACAGGTGTCGCCTTAGAGGTGGGGGTTGGAAGGGAGGCACCCTGGGCTCTTAGGCGTAAGATCACACACAGAGAAGCTAGTCAAGGCCGGGCGTCTCGGAGCCCGAGGGCCCGAGTTCAGCCACCCTTCCCCGAACCTGCTTCTCTGGGGCTAAGAAACAATTCCGGAGTGTAGACACTCCTTCGCCCAGATATAATCGATTTTTAAAAATAAGCCAGGCTCTGAAGCCGTTTCCTGTGCGGGTCCTTTGTTTCCCGGATCCAACCCGGTCCCCTGCGTTGCGACACTTGGATCTCTCCTCCAGATGTGAACCAGAGAGCCCTAGAGACCGTCGCAACCTGCGGCCGCCTCTCTCCCCTTCCCCCACCCTTCAGTTCTCTGGAAGAAGTTGGCTCGAGGGAGACCAGCCGTCGGGTTTCCTCGCGCGTTGCCCAGAGTACCCGGAATCGCAAGCCCTGCTTCCCTCCGTCCCAATCCCGACCTCGCGCCAGCCGCGGAGATCACTTACGTGGGCAGGGCCCGCGAGGCGCGCGGGAGACAAGGGGCCAGGGCGGCATCCGCTGCTGTGCAGGGCGTACCTCACTCCACACCCCAAAACAGGCACTAGGAAAGAGCAATTAAAATCACAAGTGCAACACGGAAATCTGGAGGAGTGTAACGGCTCCGGGAGTTGTCTGGTGGCGGAGTCATTAGCTGGTTGTTGCTACAAAGCCTCGCCGTGTGCTTCGATGATTAAGGGAGAAAAAAAAGGGGGGAGGGAGGTGGAGAAAGTAAGAAAGAAAAAGAAAAAAAGAAAGAAAAATCTTTTTAAACGCTGGCAAACCCGTTATTGGTTTGGAGGATTGGTTGTTTTGTTTTGCTTGGGTTTTGTTTTTCTTTTTGCTCCAACCACGCTGCCTGAAATATCTCTACCCCCAACATCGTACCCTTAAACCAAAGGGGAGGAATTCCGCGGGCAGCAGCTGCTGCTACAGAAGTTAAAAAAGAGAAGCCCCTTCCGCTAATATCTGTAACGACAGCACCGATGTAATTTGTTTTGAATGTTCATTTTTATTGGTGTTCCCTCTGCCAAAATGTGCTTGATTACAGAGGTTTGTCCTGTGATCATTGCGCACTCTAGACAGGGGAAGGTGCATCGGCGAAGGTTCAGCTCAGGCCAGATCAAATCCCGGGCTGTTTAACGCTGAAAGGCTGCATGTTGCTATTAGTGTTAAATATATGGCTAATTATGCGTATGAAAATTAAACATCAGTGTTATGCTAATGGGGCGCCTTCAGCTGCGGATCCGAGCACTTGAGACTACCATTTAATCAAATGAATCAGTAACTAATACATCTGCACGTGTGAACTTTCACAAGATCATTTCCCCGTTCCCGTCACACCGCTAAATTATGAAAGAAATAATTATCAACACTTTCTAATTACCTAACAAAGTAATTTGGGATTCACCGTAGGGTTGGCGGGATAGGAAACCAACAGCCCCTTCGCAGCCAGCGTGGTGCGCGCCACGCCTCACGGGGGGTGGTGGCTGCGAGGGGGGTGCGGGGGAGCTTTTGTGCGCTTTTCTGTACCTAGCGCTCCAGAAGATAGAAGGCGCCTTGGCAGCTTTTGCCCCGACTAGCCCTGCCCTGGGCTCGGTGGCGCCCGCTTTGACCCTGGAGATGAGAATCCTGGGCGACCATGAGAGACGTGTCCACAGAGAGACACCCGAGCCTGCGACTGGCCTGGTTTTGCCGCGGGTTTTGGTGTCCCTCAGGACTCCTGCACCTCGGGTACTATCGCCAGACCCCAGGAGGCCGGAAAATGACCACCTAGCACCCGCGGCTCAAGCCGCACGGAGCGCGCCAGCTCCTAGTCTTCACTCTGGGCCGCGCCCTTGGGGCGAGTGAGCCGGGGCGCTCCGCGCNATGCGTTCCCATTCCCACAGCTTGCCAGTTGCCTCTATCATAAGAAAATGCTGAATATGACATCATATCACTAATATGCCCTCTCAGTTGCCAAATATTTTGGTTGTTAGATTTTTTTTTTTTTGAGAGGATGGTACTCATAAAATCAAGATCGCTCTGTCACAGGAAATGTATTTATAGGCACTGTTTTAAGGCTCTTATTAAAAACAAATCTGGTGATGTGTATCTCTTGATTCAAACACTAGAAAGAGGCAAATTGTACATACATTTTAGTTAGGAAAAAATAGCCATTTGGAACAACAGTAGAAAGCATCTGAAACCACGGATGCTTACTAGTTCTTCGCTTTAGCTTTAAGAAACAGGCAACAAGGTCCAGTTGTATGTCTTCTTGGATGGAGCCAGTTCTATACCATTTTCCAAAATCACCTCATGCATACGCTGGAGAAGCAGATTTTTGTTTATTCTACAGTGTGTATTGTACTGGCTCTAATTCTGCATTCATCGGCTTTTGATTTGGTGCCAGACATCTTGTGGAGATTGTGTATGCCATGCGTTAATTGTTCAAAATGCCTATCGAAAAGACTTCACATTTCTTGAGTTTCGTTTGTTGTTTGGGGTTTGCATATCCATGCATTTCTGTGGGGATGTGCTCTGGTGACCAACGTGTGTTTTAACCTAAATGGTTGGAGTTAAGTGTGATCAGCTATTTGTTCCACAAGCTTCCCGCTTAAGACTGCACAGCACTGAATTCCTTCTTTTTCCCAGTGACAAGTCAATTACTTGTTTAAATTCAGTTTGAACTCTCTGAACTGAGAGAGGCCAGAGGAAGCAGGTTTTCCCTGTGAATAAACAAAAGAAGAAAAATGTAAAATCATTCCAAACACTGTGATTTTAGGTTGTGGAAAGAGTACAATTAAGCATTACAGCAGTTCTGATTTCTTCTTTTTTGAACTGGCAACTAGGTATAGGGTTTGCAAAATCAGTTTTCCTCTAACTGTCCAGCAAGGAAAGTAGTATAATCAGTGATATATTTTAGAACAAACAAAGAAAAATGTGGATTTTCTATTACCTTAAGTTATGAAGTGTTTCCATGACCATAGCCCCACAACATATTATTTACTTTTTTCTGTAAAATATTGAACCTGTCCTGAACTGTGGACTTTGGAAGTCAAAACCTACCAAAAAAAAAATCATAGCCCTAGAGCTATCAAAGGCTAAATCTTGAATATAAACTAGGGTGTAATTTTTTTTTTTTAAAAGATTAACTCCTCCACAGGTGAGAGTTTAATGACTTTGACCAACATGAATTGTGTGATTTCTTTTCTCTGTGGATGAGGGGTTTCAATACAAATGGATTCCATTCTCAGCTAAATAAAAAATTTGAAAGCACTACTACCTAACTGTGGGAGAGAGGATTTTTGCAGGGAAAATTGGTAGTTTCTTTTAAGAGCTCTGAGCATAAGCATCTATCAGATTATTTCGCTATGTCTGTCCTCGTGGACAGCAGTATCAGATGTTACCTGGTCCACCATAAGTATAGTTTTAATTCTACATTTTGATTTTTATAACTGCTTACATATTCTTAGCCATTGAATAAGAATTTTAATAAGTGAGTATTTGGTCAGATTCCACCTATCTAAAAATAAAGCCATTCCACAAAGATAAAATTATGGCAAATGAAATTGAAAACAAAAGTGGCGAAATTTCCTCCTAATGGTAATTTAAGATCGCATCATCAGCGCTCGCCAGCGTGTGCATGTGTTAAACGGTATAGAGAAACCTATAATTATTGTAATTGCTCTTTTCGCTTTATACTAACAAGCTTCAAACCATGTTTTAAACTAGTTGTTTTGAAATAGTTATTTGTCAAGTCATCAAATCTCAGGAAGTAAATGGTAATGAGCTTTATATTCTGACTGTTGGTCATAGGATATAGCTTTTCAACTCCATAAAGTTGAGAGAGGAGGATGGTGGTTCATTTTTTTCTGATATCGAGGCCAAAAAATAAAATAATTTCATGATTCCTTGCTAAGATAGAAAAAAAGAAACATTTTAATTCCCAAATCTGTCAGTTGAAAATATGTTCTTTAGGAGTTTTTCTCTGAATAAGTCAAAATCTCAGCCACCTAAATTGTTTGAAGCTAAAAATCAGGATATGAAGTGTTTAGCTTTTTTTTTTTTTTTTCAGATACCACAGGAAGTGCTAACATAGGAAGTTTAATATCTAAATAGCACCAGTAATAATATTTTCCAGTGCATTTTACATATCTCCCTTTCTTGGTAAACCTCACAATTGGGCCCAGTAGCCTCATGCAGGTAGGAACTAGGTTTTAAAGTTTTTAGTAGTATATTGACTATGTAAATTCCATTTAATATTTTTGGAAGCTATTTCATAGACTTACTATTTTCAGAACCATGATTATAAATGAAACTAGTTGGTATAAGTGCATTACTTTTAAAAATGATTGTTTAGCTACAATCATTACAGAGCAAAAATTTGCTTAGGTTCAAATTAATATTTTTCAATTCCCCACTGCTTCAAGAAAATAGGACATATCAAAGAGAAAAAAGTATGCAGAAAAACTTCCTTAAGTGAGCATATTTTGGAGGATGGTTAACAATATAAAGCATTTTAATTTACTCATTTTAAAATAACAATGAAGTTTTTTTTCCTTCTGTGCCTGATTGCTTATGAGAAATTGTGTTGATTTTGTTGTGTAGGTTTAAGTTGGTAACAAAAAAAAAAAAATTTCACCAGACGCATAATCTTGATATTGTGGCTACATCTTGTTCTTCTGCCTCTGATTAAATTTCCAAAAAATCGCTGTGTGAGATTCACAGATGCCAGTTTGAACATTACTCTGGGGCTTATTTCTTAGAAAAGATGAACCAGTTACATATTTGGTTAATTTTATTTAATCTCTAATTTCCAGTGGGTTTGAGCATTTTTAATATCGTGTTGCTAATTGCTAAGCATCCTTGGAGCGCCAGGTGATGGCATTGCTTCAAGGAGGATGAGGAGGAAGGCCAGTGGAACACAGAGGAGAGGGCTTAGGGAGAAACGTGGCCAGGAGAGGGCTGATAGCTGTTGCAGCCTGTAAATACCTTTCCAGCTGATCTGTAGGGAATCGTGCTGAAGAATTGTGTGTGTCCTGTCCCACTCTCAGTGTGCTTTGCATTACACTCCCTATTTGTGTTTTGTTGTGCTTCATTGTTGGGTGTTTTTTTTTTAACCTGAGATTGCAGTACCACTACAGAGGCTTGAGAATTAGTGATTTCTTCCTTGTAACTTGCTTTGTAAATGGCTTTTAGCAGAGTTTGATTTTAGATGTTGTCCTGTTTCATTTTTCTCAATGTTATGTAAGTGTTTTTAAGCCCACCTGCAACTTCTGTCACTGTGATGCCACTGAGGGAAAAAAAAAATGCTTCTGTGTCATTTCTTTAGAATCACTGTGCAGACTGTATATACGGTCAGCAACCTGCCATCAGGAGATTCATTAAAAAAAAAATCTTAATATCTAATCCCATGAAGACATACAGAGAGGTTGTGACAGTCTTAATAGTTGTTAGGATTCAGGTTTACTCTTATCCTAAAAGAAATGCAGGAAGGAAATACTTGCTCTGTATATCAAACAAATACTTGTAACTGAGACTCTCAGGACAGACACGCAGAGGACCACCAGGCTCTTTCCCCTTTTTCCTCTAGTATCATCAGTGTTACCAAAGAGCTAATTTTTCTCAGTCAATAACTTTAGACTTAAGTCTTTCAGAGTTCGTATGTTTTGGAGATTTAAATTAGCCATTAGTACTTCAAATATAACTCTCAAGTGACATAGGGTAAAGTTATATGTGATAAAGTTTATTGATTACAACAATAAGATTTGGAACTCTGTGTATTTATAAAATGTTTATAATCTATTCAGGAGGTCATCATAGTCCTTAAACACAGTCCGGGAAACACAGAGGAATAGTCACAAAGCTGAAAGAGCTACTTGTATGAAATAATTATATTTTGAAGTATGAAATGATCTGCTAAAAAGCTATTCATGGAATTTTCAGAAAACTTCACTTGGAGGCTTTTGAACATTTTAGCATCTGTAATAAACTATTTGGCACATTTACTGAATCATCTTACGCATACAGATACTATTGCATTTTATTCAGCCAAACAGATTTATTCTTCTGAAGAACCGTTCTTAAGGTTTGGGGCTTGAAAATGGTTTGAGAATTAGGTGTGACTGCATTTCAGCTTTTCGAGACTTTGCTTTCTGCAGTGCTGAAGATTTAGGAGTTAGGCTCCAAACTACCACCTTTTATTAACAGATGTATTTATGTCACAATACCATATTCTGATTAGAATTTTTAACATTCACATTGCTGATATTTGGGTCTTTCCATTCCATGTTGCCTCAAGTCCATACTGAGTTGTCTTCAAATTCTTCTTCCTTATTTCTTCAAGAAAGCTGCACGTGTTAATCGGGGCATTTCATTCAAGAGTAACTTGAAGGGGACACCATGCCTATAACATTTTATTTGGGAGAGTATCCTGTTTAAAGGCGACCCACCCCCAAATGGGGATGAAGAGTGGGCTGCAAACACCTGAGAAGTCAGGGGTGGGAGGATGGTCTAATTTCAGACTCCACCGAAAAATGCAGGCTTTGGCACCCTCCAGGGACCCAGAGCTGTGCTTTCCTAGAGACCAAATTACCCTCCTCTGAAGAGAGGGCACACTGAGGTAATTGGTAGGACCGAGCAGGGAGAGTTGAATTCCAGCTGCTTCCATTGTAGCTGACCTGAAAATGAACAGGGGATGTTAAGCGTGGAGGCTAACGTTTGACTTGGGTCTTTCACCTCCACAAACCTAAGGGTGAGAATTATAGAGTTCTGAATGACTGTACCGATAATGGTCCTATTCAAGGGGGAATTGCTATGTTGGGGGGAAAAAAAACTCTCACACCATTTTTAAAATAGTTGATGCATTTACCAACCACAGTCCTGTTACTGTAGCCTCAAGAAAGTTTATCCACAGGATGGAAACACTCCTTGTTTTTGTCACCTGCGTCTTGGGTTCTCGCCTCTTTTGGTACCATTTGTTAATGCTCATAATGAAAGACATTTGGAAGGTCCTGGAATCTCGTCTCCAAGAAAGGAAGCAAACAGTGGAGTGTCTACACTCTCTTTTCCCCACAGTGGGCACTCTTCTTTTTCTTTTTTTTTTTTTTTAAGAGAATGGTGCTGCATTACTCAATAGCTTTTCTCACGAATAAAACAAATTAAATTGATGTTACATGCATATTTAAACCCCATCCAGNAGAGGGGAGGGGGAGGCGGAGGAAGGTTGGGAGGGAAAGAGGAGGTGGGTGTTGGGGGGAGGGGGGCGGTGCGGCAGCCTTTCCTGGGAGGAGAAGCGCGGGTTCCTGGCTCTGTGCTCGCACTGTTTTAATCAGACTGGTGCAGCCTCGAGCTGGAGTGGCCAGCTTGGCCTGGAGCAATGCGAGCGGGCCCCGGAGAGCGGCGGCGGTGCGGCGGCCGAGTGAGTGAGTTCGCCCGGAGAGCCCCAAACCCGCCCCCAGGGATGTGGCAGAGGGGACCCAGGCCAGGGAGGCGCGGCCAGGAGAGCGCTGCATTAGGCACAAGACTCTGGAGGATAGCGCTCGGTTGCCCTCCTCCAGCGCCCGGATTGCGCGACTCAGCGTACGGGAGGCCGTGGTCGGGCTCCAGAGCCGTCCTAGTTCTGCACCGGACGAATAGCGATGGTTAGAAGAAGAGGTGCCCTGGGCCCCGGTGTTGGGGGCGGGCGGAGGTGGGAACTGTAGGAGGTGGTGGGCGGCGGTGCCAACCAGCTAGTTAGTCTCTGGGAAGCAAAGCGCGCCGGAGAGACGGGAGGCTGAAGAGCCGCGGGCCGCGGAGGGCCCGGCGCGGGCGCCGCAGCCCATTGTGCGCCTCACGCTGCGCGCTCTGTTGCAGAGGAGCCCCGGCCTAGAAGTGTGGCTGCGTCTCCCCGGAGGCCCGGCAGCCTCGTCCGCTCTAGTCCAGCGGAGCCGGAGCGCCTCGGACCAATCCCCGGTGATTATGCAAGACAGCGGACCAATCAGCTCCGCCAGCTCATGAATATTTATGACCTTGGCTGAGTCAAAGCTTTGAAGCGAGTTTGGGGAGCTCGGCAGCATCATGCTTAGACTTTTCAAAGAGGCAAACTCCATTTTCTTATGAATGGAAAGTGAAAACCCCTGTTCCGCTTAAATTGAGTTCCTTCTTGTCCTGAGAAACACAGAGACCCCTAAAAGGGAAGCAGAGGAGAGAGAGAGACCCACACCCAGACCCCGCGAGAAGAGATGACCATGACCACCATGCCAGAAAGTCTCAACAGCCCCGTGTCGGGCAAGGCGGTGTTCATGGAGTTTGGGCCGCCCAACCAGCAAATGTCTCCTTCTCCCATGTCCCACGGGCACTACTCCATGCACTGTTTACACTCGGCGGGCCATTCGCAGCCCGACGGCGCTTACAGCTCGGCCTCGTCCTTCTCCCGACCGCTGGGCTACCCCTACGTCAACTCGGTCAGCAGCCACGCGTCCAGCCCCTACATCAGTTCGGTGCAGTCCTACCCGGGCAGCGCCAGCCTCACCCAGAGCCGCCTGGAGGACCCAGGTACGTGCGCCTGCCAGGGAAGGGAAGAGGTACGGAGGGAGGGAGAGAGGGAGGGGGAGAGAGAGAAAGGAGGGAGAGGAGAGGAGGAGAGAGGTGGGATGGGGGTGGGGAGGGCGCCGGAGCAGTGAAAGGTTTCGGGTATCAATCTCTGCATCCCTGTCATAGGAAAGAAATTTTAAAAATATATATCCACCCAATTTGCAACTATCCAGCAAAGGATAAATCCAAGAGCGTCCCCTGGCATTGGCTGGGCCTCTGGGCGGCTCCGTGCGCCAAGCACACAATGCCCTGCTGGAAAACAGAAACCCACATGTGCACGTATTAGTCTCGGTAATTATTTATTGCGTAGCGCTATAAACAATGTATGCAATTAAGGGTAATTAAACCTCAACTACC
Organism: Neotragus pygmaeus; assembly: GCA_006410875.1. NCBI lineage: Eukaryota > Metazoa > Chordata > Mammalia > Artiodactyla > Bovidae > Neotragus > Neotragus pygmaeus. Next base: position 175,919 of record SJYV01014911.1, read on the forward strand.
GCCTGCAAAAATAGCAAACTTTCCCTGCAAAGGCAGGAGCGCGCGCCTGCAAACTGCCCCAGTCCGCCTGCAGCTCCCGGGGTCGGGCCCTTTGGACTTGGCCGGACCCTTCCCCGGCTTTCGGAGTTTCCTGAGCGATCTCCCTCCTGCTCTTCCTCTGCCACCTCTCAGTGGTTACGTGCTCTCGGCTCCCCACACTCAAGGCAGTCCCTCGCCTTAACAACGGCCCCCACTTCTGCTGTCCCTCCAGGGGCTGACTCGGAGAAGAGCACGGTGGTGGAAGGCGGCGAAGTGCGCTTCAATGGCAAGGGGAAAAAGATTCGCAAACCCAGGACGATTTATTCCAGTTTGCAGTTGCAGGCTTTGAACCGGAGGTTCCAGCAAACTCAGTACCTAGCTCTGCCCGAGAGGGCGGAGCTCGCGGCCTCTTTGGGACTCACGCAGACGCAGGTACCTCGCCGCTGCCCCAACGTGGCGCCGTGCAGGCCTCCCGCGGCCCACCTGCCCCCAGGAGCTTCATTTCTTGCTCTCTGGGCCTCGGGGGTCGGTATGCGTGTGTGTTTGTGTGTCCTATCCCTCACTCTCACATCTCTCCTTCCTCCGTAGTTTTCTCTGCCCTGGCTCTGTCGCTGCACTCTGTACTCCGGGCTGCCAGTCGCGCGGCCCTCCGTCCCTGGACAATCTGATTAGGGGCGCAAGAAGGATTTCCCTAGGCGTTTTGTTTGGGGACTCTGAGGTCACACGTGCCCGAACAACTGGAACAATAGACTCGGGGGTTAATCCCTTCTTTGCCTTTAAAGTGTGTGACTAATCACTCGGGGCCTGGGCCCAAGCCTCTGTCTCCCTCCTCCTCCTCACCGAGTTTGGTTGGGGGTGGGGGGGATATCCTTTCCTCGGTCCTCTCACCTGCCAAGTCTCAGAGCCTGGAGGAGAAATGGACCCTTCCTTCCCTGTTTTCTCTAAGATTCTGGGGACCCCTCGGACGTTCTGATCACGACTGCCGCGGGTTTCCAACGTCGAGGCCGGGATTAGGAGCAGAACTGGGAGATGCTAACTAAGGAAAGGTTGATTTGAGTCCAAACGAAAAGTTTAACAAAACCCGGTGGTCTCCTCAGCTCACTCAAGGGCAGAGATGATGGAGCAAAGAGAAGGCGGGTAACATTGCAAATACATTTCCTCCACTTCTTTTCTCCACTCTTTTATTGATGTTCACACTGGAATTGAAGGCTCGCTGTTTTGTGGGCTCTGTGTCTTACCCAGACGGTTGCCGGCCTCGGGCCGAAGGCCTGGATCCCGGCGCTGCTCACCACCACGCCCCCTGGCTCTCAGAGAGCGGCTCCAGCCGGCCTCCGGGGCGGGCGACGAGGCCTCCCAGCCTTTGGTTCTTAGGCGGGAAGGACGACGTGTGTGCTTCTCCAGCAGGGAGCCGCCGGGTTCCGCAGAGCAGGGGGCCGGTGTGTGAGTGTGGGGGGTGGCATCCGCGTATCTCACGCTGTCCCAGGGCTCCCTTATCTCCCCAGGACCAAGGCAGGCGCAGTGGACCTAGACCGAGTCACGTTGTTGTCCGCTCTTGCAGGTCAAGATCTGGTTCCAGAACAAGCGCTCCAAGTTCAAGAAGCTGATGAAGCAGGGCGGGGCGGCTCTGGAGGGCAGTGCGCTGGCCAACGGCCGGGCGCTGTCTGCCGGCTCCCCGCCGGTGCCGCCCGGCTGGAACCCCAGCTCCTCTTCCGGGAAGGGCTCGGGCGGCAGCGCGGGCTCCTACATCCCCAGCTACACGTCGTGGTACCCCTCGGCGCACCAAGAAGCTCTGCAGCAACCCCAACTCATGTGAGGTTGCGCGCCCGCACCCGCCCGCCTCCTTCCCGTCTCCCACGGCCCGGGCCCCTCCCGCCTCCGGGTCCGTCCACCCCGTCCGCGTGCCCTGGGTCTGGAGAAGAAGGGCCCACTGGGGAAGAAGGAACAATGAAGGCAGGACGCCCGCCGCCTCCTCGCGCGCTCTGGCCCGGCGACTTCCCCGGTGCCTACGCCCGACCTCGGCCGCGCAGTGGCAGCAGAAAGCGTCCCGGAAGCGCAGGTACAGCGGTCCGAGCCAGCGGGCAAGGCAGCCAGAGCCCGCCGGACCCGACCGCCGACCCTCAGCTGTATGGGACTATCAGGAAAACAAAACCGTGTAGAAAAAGCAAAAGCTCTTTTCTGTCCTGTCCGTCTCTTGTCTCCTTTCGCTCTGTATCTGTGCGCTGACGAAGTCGAGGTTCTCGTCCGTCCGCTGTCCTAGTTCTTCGGCCTCTGAAAAAAGTCATCAGGTCGGAGGAGGCTTGGTCCACCGGGCCACCCAGTTCCGGATACTGGATCGTTTTGTTTTTTTTTCGGACCTTTTCCTGGACCTGCCTAACCATCGACGTGGCTCGTTCGGGGATTGGGGGAAACGAGGGAGGGGGTTTTTATTTATTGAGAAATGGACTTCTGAGGCTGAAGGAAGGTTCCGCCCATTCGCGATTTTGCGGCGCGCGAGGAGAGCAGGGTCCAAACGTACCCATTCCTTTAAACGCACACGGAAAAACGAATGAGGAGGACCTGGTGATTTTTAACTTATACAGTAACTTTTGTACTTCGCTGGTATGGAGAGGTTGGAGCCGAATGGTTTGCATTTTTTACGTGTCCCGTATTATTTTTTAAAAAGAAGAAAATAGAGAAATGAAGCCAACAAAGTTTCCTCATCTCGGGAAGAACGCTTGATCACTTTGCCTGGTTAAGAAGAAAGATCCTAATTCTTTCCTTGTGGGGAAAGAGAGAGCGAACCGAGAGGCAGGGAGAGAAAAAAAATACGCAGAGTGCGCCAATGCCCTAATGCCAGGGGTAAATAAGACGAAAGCAGATTTACAACAATCCCCAGAGGCTCGACCACAGAGCACCACCTTGAATGCACAGTCTCCGGTGCAGGATCTATTTGCTGTACATATTATTATTGTTATTATTGTTCTGTAAACATGTTGCACAAACTTAGCTTTTTTCCGTTCTGTTGTGTGTGGCTGTAAAACCCAATGCTTCGTGAAATGAGAATCTTGACATTTTACTTGTGAAATTTGGAAAATGTGATCAATTGAAATCAACCGTGTTTTGTGTTCTCTATGTCAAAGTTTAGTTTTATATTGAGAATGTTAACTTATTGCTTTGTATCTGGGGGGGGGGAAGAACTTTGTAAATAAGTTATAAAGTTTCTTTGAGACAGTAAAATTATGGTTTCAAGAAAGAGTTGGCTGTCTAGTGTGCTGTGTGAGAGGGTGCTGGGGCTGCACCAGCAGGCTGCCACCTCTGGGGACAGAGAAGACAGGGGCAGCCCCTCCTGGCTCCAGACAGAGCAGGATAAGAGTGGAGGCCTGTGAAGCCCCTGCTAGGACCATTCCTCAAGCTGAGCTCCTGCCCATCAAGGGTCTGATCCCTGCCTGAGTGAGAGGGTAGTGGCAAGGGTCCCTGGGAAGGGGAATCAGGAAGAGGTGGGGCCTCGCAGAGCCAGGGCTCCGGAACCAAAGGGACTGTGAAGGCTGTCTGAGGTGAGGTGGAAGCGGACCTCACAAACACCCACCCTGTGAGTTGTGTGGGTCCCCTGTGCCCAGCCACCCCGTGAGGCCTGGAAGCCTGAAAGTGGAGACACCCGACTTTGCCCCTTGCCTCTGCCGGGATCTGACCTCCCAGCTTTTTCAGGCCCTCAGGGCCCTGGATCTCGACCAGACACCGGAAAGGGGCCGGAAGGACACGTCTGTCATGCTACCCCCCAATCAATCAGCGAGCTCCGGGGGACAGTCCCAAGGCGCCACTGGGCCCCTCCAGAGGCACTCCCACCCACCCAGGCCCATCCATAAGGAGAGGCCCCTGCCTGCCTAATGACCCCGGGGTTTTCTCTGCGACTAAGAGATGCTGAGGTGCCGAGGGAGGGGCAGGTGGGCTCCGCTGACTCGTTGGAACCTGAGAGCTTGTCAAGTCAAATCCCTATCCCACCACCATCCCCAAAGTCCCAAGGCCAGGCGGTTAAGGGACACCTCCAGTGGACCATTTTGATCAGTTCACTCCTGAAGAAGGTGGGCTCTGAGCCGTTAGTATCAGTCTGGCACCCTCTTCCTGGGCCTCAGAACAGCCTCAGCCCCAGACTCCACAGCGACCTGTAAGAGCTCAGAAAAGCTGCTTTGAACAATTCCCGCTTCCCTCAAACTTGCCTTTCGACATTGCTTCCCGCGGGGGCTGGCCCTCTGCCTTTGGGGGGCCTTTTGCAGCGCGCGGTGGGGAGCAGAGAGAGGAAGGCAGTGATCTGTGTTGTGACAAGCACCCATTTTTCAATTGGTGCTGGTGAAAGATCAGCTGCGCCTGGGTTTTCCGACGCCCTTTAGGAGAGGGAGGGGAAGTGGGGGGGGGGAGGTTGGTGATGGAGGGAGCAGGGAGGTAGTAGGGGATGGAGCCCGTTACCTCGAGGCTCCTTCAGGGCCTGAGATTGGAGCTTTTCCTCTTCTACAGGCCCCCAGAACCTGGAGCACTAATGGCGGTGATGGGACCCCGGAGACCTGGATGCTGGCTGGGCAGTTGATGGCAGAAGCTAAGGAGAGAGAACTGGTTTCCCCGAGTGGGATCCCGTGGGGAGGCAGCGACCTTCCTAGATTTGGTTTCCCTTGCAAGATGTGACTTTGCTAGAGGGGAGGTTTTGGCAGATTTTCCCCATGCATCCAACTCTGGTGCTTCAGACAACAGACAGGGCCCAACGCCTGAAGCCACAGACAAAATCTGTTTGGTCAAGCGGATTTTAATACTTTGAAATATTAGCTTATACTAATTTAATAATCTCTTGCTAACAGTTCAAATAGAGAAATTATTAGTTTTAGCTCAACGAAGGCGGTCTTTAGTTAGGCTCTATTATAATTATAAGCGGTTGTACTTTTAAAAAATGTTAATCTCAATATAGGCCTAATTAATGCTGCCTTGTTACTGACAAGTAGTTCATCAAATATCTGATTCAAAGATTTTCATAATGAGTACATTAATTAAACTATGAATAATCTAAAGGTGGTTATATTTAAACAATACCTCATTATAATGATTAAATACTGATTTTGAATATTATGTCTTAACAATTGTCACTTAGAAAACACAACCTTTCCTTATGTATGAGTCTGTAATGGCAAAATGCAATTTTGGGATTTTTTTCCCCTTGTTAAAAAAATGTGAACCTCATTTTAAAACACTTCTGAAATAGGTTACACACAGCTTAATGATTATCAAAATGACTCTTTTCTGCAAAAAAAGACCCCAAAGTGCGCGTACAGCTGCAAACCCAAGAGGGTCAGCATCATTTCACTGTATTCTCTTCTTGATTACAAGCCGGGCCCATCAAACACAACATAATTACAGTAATTTCAGGTTTATTTATTCTAATGCAGTTTCCCCATCTCTCTGGTAATTATGAGCAATTTTTTCGCCCAGGGAATCTTTTTGCATTAACAAAAGAGATAACGCACTGAAAGCCAAATTTGCTGTGCATTGAGAAAGGGGGAAAAAAAATCAAATAGGTGCGAGCTGCCATCTCTGCAATTCTCCGGTACCGGAGCCGGCAAATTGCTTGCAGGTGTATGGAACAAGCTTGTCAATGGCCGGGCCTCCAAATTAGCAAATGCACAGCATCGAAGTAATGAAGACAGACTTAGCAAAATTGCCAAACAACAGATACCTCTTTAATATCTTCTCTCACACACTCTCTCTAAAATGGGTAAGGGTAGCCGTAGAGGGGCAGAAGCAACAATCCCCAGCCCCCTCCTCACTGGTCTTGGGTATCATAAGCCTGGGACTTTGTGGTCCCACAAGTTGTGGTCTAATTGTGGAAGAAACATTCTCCTAAATCTAGGCAATATAATACAAAATTGGAAATACGTTTATAATTCACAACTTTCCTTCATTGCTTATTATGTTTTATTTTTCTTTCTTTGTTTCTTTTTGAGCTCTGCAGCAGGCTGGGTCAGATGGCGCTCCAGCTTTCCCTATTCTGCAGTAGTTTTAAGAGCCACAAAAAAGTTTTAGAATTCCCCCCACCTGCATGCACAGAAGTATGAGTTTATTCTTAGAGTCATCTGATGTAGAAATAACCAAATCTCTCCCCTTGAAGAAATCATCCATTTCTGTCACCTAAGGAAAGGTAGATCTGGGAGCTGGATGTAAAACCTGAGATACGCGATCCCAAGAAGTGGGAGGAAAGAAGCAACCCCGGCCCCTCATTATATATTTTTATCTTGCTACCCATGACTTGCATTCTGTATCTTAAAAAAAATGATTTCAAAATTCTCCAAATTTTGTCATCTCACTGCCTGGGTTAAACATCCTTAAATCAGAGGCTAAAGCGAACTTTTCTGCTCTCATCCCTAATGGCCACAGAAATCTCTATCAAATGCAGAGAGTAAGGGTCTCTCCCTCCCATGGCTCGAAGAAACCCTCCTTCTGTCCCAGCTCCACAAC
>SJYV01014911.1:184907-186944 GCA_006410875.1 Neotragus pygmaeus
AAAAAAGAAAGGCCTCCCGAGACTCCAGGGAGCGCTGCGCAGCCCGCCCACGGCTAAGATGCAGTGTTGGCGGTCTGGCCCGACCCGGAGGACGGAGAGGAGTCCAGGCGGCCGGGGAAAGAAAGGTCTATTGGGAGATTCTGCCTGCGCTCTCACGTGCAGGCGGAGTGGCTGCTCCTCCGAGACCTGCCTGCCTGCTCCTTTCTTTTCGAGAAACACAGCCTCTCCCCCGCCCCGCCCGGGCCCAGGCCCCGGGGTGGAATGTAATATCTTGTAATGTGGCAATCACTGCCAAACCCGTCCCCTCCAGGGGAACTCCCGGCAGGGGGGCCTTGGAGAGTTGTGGGGCCTCTGCATCCGCCCGCGCAGTTGAGTTTGCGGAGGGCGGATGGGAGGCTGGGCAGCGGGTTAGGCTTGTGTGGGGGCGGCGGGGGCAGATCCCAGAAGGGGAAGGAGGCTTTCTTGGGGCGGTTTTGGGTATCTCGACCCCGTGAGAGCCACAGGCTCTGGCGATCCCGGTCAGACCTCGCCAGGGGCCCGAGTAATCAAGACCGCAGCATCGGGCTTCATTGCTGGTTCAGTGGCTAAGACTCCCGGCTCCGAACGCAGGGGGCCGGGTTCGACCCCTGCTCAGGGACTCCAATGAAGAGTTAAAAAAAAAAAAAAAAAAGACTGCAGGATCGCATCCTACCAACCCACCGGCTTACCGGGACACCAAAGTCAAATGCAAAGGGACNGGCTAAGACTCCCGGCTCCGAACGCAGGGGGCCGGGTTCGACCCCTGCTCAGGGACTGCAATGAAGAGTTAAAAAAAAAAAAAAAAAAGACTGCAGGATCGCATCCTACCTACCCACCGGCTTACCGGGACACCAAAGTCAAATGCAAAGGGACCACTACTTAAGGAGGAAGAATCTGTGGTTTCATGCTTGAAGAGGTCTCTGACCCCAAACAGGCTCAAGGCACTGGTGGTCGCTGTCCCCTAAAGGGAAAAGACCCGGCGTGTGAAACTTTTCAGGGAGTGCGTGGGACGGGGACAGGGAAGGGGGTGTTTTGGGGAGGGCTGAGTTGTTTCTGGGTTTTACAGAAGGACGTCAGTGAGGACGTCTCTGTGAGGGGCCTTTCTGCTCCTGGACATCATTCTTCTTCCCGGGACCTTTTAACAGTGGGGAAGCCATCGGACCACTTCCTAACTCCTTTCTTTACCCCTTCTTTTCCGCTGGCCCCCCTTCTACCAAAGAACAGTTTGTAAACAAAACTCCGGTCTTCCAGCACTCTCTCCGCCCCCACCAAACCTGATACTTCCCCCAAACTCACCCCATAAGTCTCGGAAATCCTTACACAGGACGGATATTCATAATTTTCACAAGTAATCCTGAAAGAAGGCGGAGGGGAAGCCTCCTAAACGATCCCATATTGCAGCCGCGCTGATTAGGCCTGGGATCCGTTCCCTTTCTCTCCTCCCCCTCCCAACCCCAACACTAGCCTGGGAGCGGCGGGAATTTGGGGCAGTGGGTGGGGTGTGTGTCTACACCCGAGAAACACCCAGGGCAGGGTGGTCCGCGGCGGGGCGCGTGCAGAGCACGGGTTGGGGGAGGGTGTTGGCGGAGGTGGCGGGGGGATGCGCGGAGCAGGGCTCAGGAGCTCCCGGAGTGCCTGCAGTGGGAGTTGGAAGTTCCGAGCGACCCTGCCGGGTGTGTGTGTGTGGCGGAAGGCGTCGGGCACCCCTCACTCCTCGGCTTCCCTCCCCCTGCTTCCCAGCGCTTGTCATATCCTGTCTCTGGCCTGATATTTCACGAGAGCAAATGGAAGGGGATTACAATGAAGATTTATGTGTGTTTCGAGCGGGGCTGGTTTCCCAGTGTAGGGAGCCGGGATCGCCGCTTCCCGTTTCCATTTTTCATTCGCGCTTTGGGGAGCGCAGTCCGGCGCGGGGGGGAGCCTGTCTGCGCGGCGGCGGGCTGATCACAGGGTTCCCGGCGGGCTGCGAGACTGGGAGAAGACCTCGCCAGCGCGTCGCCCCCGGCGGGGCTGGAGCCG
>SJYV01014911.1:192421-243322 GCA_006410875.1 Neotragus pygmaeus
CAACCCGGCTTTGTTTCTCCCTCCGCTCACCCCTCCTCCTCCTCGCCCGCTTACTTCTGGGACCCCGGTGCATCCTTTGCCTTCCCTTCTCTTTGCCCTTCTCCTGGTCTGCGGAAACGCCCCCTTCCTCTGGCCCCTGCACCCTTCTGCTCTCTGCTTCAAGGGCTTCCCGGGGAAAGGCACGCCGTGGCCCGGCCCGACCCCGCCGCCGCCAGGTGCCAGGTTCGGTGACTCCGGCGAGTCTGCGGAGCCGCGGCCCACCCCGGAGCTGGGGCCGCCCGCCCTCCCGGCTCCCAGGCTCGCTCATGCCAAGGCCTGTTGCGTGATTCCAACTTGGGCTGACATTCCCTGCCCCGGGCGCTCCGGCGTAGGCCTCTTAATCATCTTGTCTGCTGCAGATCCTCGACACCAGCCAATTTACTGCCCCGTCTCTCCTCGCTGGTTCCAGGAGGGGGAGGGGAGTGCGCGCAAAGGAGGGGAGGGCATAGTCAACCGCAGAAAGAAGGCTGGCACCAGCTACTGGCACTCAAAGAAAACCACAGAATGTGGCGGTGGGAGGCGTGGGGAGGAAGGGTAGCAGGAATGGGGGTCTGCTAGGCGCCGACTGCTTAGGGAAGTCAGAATCGTGGGGTCAATGAGCTTCATCCCAGGCCTTCCCAGCCCGGAAAAACAATGCAGGAATGCAAACGGACACTAGACTGAGTGGCCTCTCCGCCTTCCCCAGAGCCCCAGCTCCGTGGACCATGCTCTGCTGTAAATCAGATTCGATGCAGGCCTCAAATCAATCTGGTCAGAAAAGTCAAGATTCTTCTCAGGGATGCCTAGAAGGTCACCCTTGTCCCATGTCTGTTGTTTGGCAGGGATTAGTTGAGAACACACAGCAAGGATGGCCTGGCAGAGAGGAGGCCTGAATCTGGCAAGGAGGGGCTGTCTGACTTGCCCCCAGCCTCCTCGCCAGTTGACAATGACCGCTTCAGAGGGGATGGCTAAGATTCAGGTTCTCATATAGGAAGGGGCCAGAGCTCTTGCAGGCCTAAAATGCTGTTCTCCCACACAAGGTGAAGTTGGAAAGGACTCGGTAAAACTCTGGACCTCATAATTGCAGGCAAAAGTAAAACCTCACTATTTGGAGGCATTGGGGTAAAACTATGCTGTGCTGTGCTAAGTCATTTCAGCCATGTCCGACTCTGTGCAACCCTATGGACTGTGGCCTGCCCGGCTCCTCTCTCCATGGGATTCTCCAGGCAAGAATACTGGAGTGGGTTGCCATGCCCTCCTCCAGGGGATCTTCCTGACCCAGGGATTGAACTCACCTCTCTTAAGTCTCCTGCAATGGCAGGTGGATTCTTTACCACTGGCGCCACCTGGGAAGCCCATATNGCAAGAATACTGGAGTGGGTTGCCATGCCCTCCTCCAGGGGATCTTCCTGACCCAGGGATTGAACTCACCTCTCTTAAGTCTCCTGCAATGGCAGGTGGATTCTTTACCACTGGCGCCACCTGGGAAGCCCATATACAACTATACTGCTAAGCAAAATTTTATTGAGCATTGACCATGTGCCACACACTGGGTTACATCATTGCCTGGTTAAATGCTCACAACTCTAACATAGCTATTATTATCTATTCCATCTTATAGGTCTGCAAAAAGCACAGAAAGTTTAAGTGGGTAGCCTAAAGTCACCCAGTGATTGAAGTCAAGAAGTTTCCAAGTGTAGGCCTTAGTGCTTTCAAGGAAAAACAAAACAAACTTAGTTCTGCAGACTTAGGTCTGCGTTACACACCTACCCCGGGCCTTTGAAGGAAATGCCAGAAATTAGGGTCACTTCCAAAGCTGGACACTAGCTGTGTGGGACCCAAGGTAGAAAGCAGAGCTGAATCACGTTTGGACCTTTCCCCTCCCGGATGGTGAGGTGGAGCATCTGCGGATGGTGCCGATGCCGCAGCAGTTTGCATTGGGCTCCGTGGGAACGTGCATGAATTGGGTCAGTGTGATTCGTTTGTGATGGTCTGGATGTGCTGGTGAGAGCCACGGTGTGTGGCCGCGAGTGCTGCGTGTGTGCCCGTGGTGGCCCCGCATTCCCCGTCTCCTGAGAGCCTGGTGACTCACTCAGTTCTCCACTCGGTCAGCCCCAGAAGAGCTGCAGGGCAAACGGAGGGGAGGGTCTGAGGCAGGGGTCTGACCCGGCTTCGGCAGGTTCCCCGCGGCGGCGGCCTGAGTGTACTGCCCGGCCAGCACCGCGGGCGCGGGGGCGGCTGAGACCGCCCAGACGCGGGGCTGTGGCGCTGGCGCCGGCGCCGGAGGGGCCGGGCGGGTGGAGGCTGGAGCCACCCGGCGCTGAGTGACTCACCGCGTCGAGAGCTGGCGAACCTCGAGCCGGGACTCGCATGCGGGCAGAGCGGGAACCCTCGCGGCGGCTCTGCGCTGAGTGCGCCTGTCCTCGCCTCGCCGCACCTCACCGCAACTCGCAGCCTGTCACTCCTGACCGACCCAGCTCCCCCCTGGGCAGCAGCTCGAGCTTCCAGGTTGTGACACCAAGGAAAAAGTGCACACATCCAATGAAAACAATAATTTATTTAAATAATCTCTTCATATTGTAAAATCAACATTAAGAGCATGTTGTTTTCATAATAAATAACCCCAAAATACCTTTCATTTCAAGAACAAAGACTTTAGGAATAAGATAAATCCAAATCAGTAGCTTAAACTGAGAAAATCTTTCAAGGGAAAAAGAAAACGGAGGGGTGCTGAGGTCACTGCTCAACCGCAGTTTTCACAAGTGGGGGTTTACAAAAAAATGTCTGAAAAGATGAGTATGTTTATACAAATAAATCAGTGGGAAAATCTGCACAGACACGTTTATTTACAAACGCTATGTCCAAGTCCAGGCTAATAATCCTGAATAAGTTTTAAAAAAGATAATTTAAACACATTTTTTTTTTGCAGTGTCCACATATTAAAAAATGGTTTTTCCCCAACATCAAAATGAGGTCATCCGCAAAGGCACCTAAACTTTTAAAAAAATAAAAATAAAAAAACTCCACTGGTGAAGGATGAGGAGAGAGCTAAGGAAGGGAGGGGAGCGTTCCAGNACGGTGTCACGGGGCGGGCGCTGCGGCTGCTGCGGTCGTGGGTGCAGACGGGCTGCTGCCTAAAGCGAGCCGAGAGGCTGGAGGGCGGGGGACGGTGGGGAGTCAAGGTGGCCGATGGCAGGAGAACAGAAGGCGTGAAGACGGAGACGATCATTTCGCCTCTGAGGAAGAAGTGGGGTCTTCCATCCCATTCTGTGTACAAGTGTCGACCAATGCCAGTGATTCCTACTTTCATGTCCGAGGTCAGCATTCAGATATTAATCGAAATAAAGCGATCCCGAGACCGCGGCCAGTTCCAGCTCCGCTTTTCCTGGAAGGGTCTGACATTTGCGGTTGTCAGCCCCTAGACACTTGACATAGCCAACTGATTTAGATTAACCATAATACCTGCTTGCTAACCAACCCAGAAGGATATTAAAACAATTAATACGGTAATATTTAAACTATTTTCTTTGTTCCTTGAGAGAAAAGCTATATAAATTCAAATATATTATTGCTAATGATATATTTGAAACCATTTTCCCTTTATACTTTGAGGCTCTGAGTAATTACGTGTATTTGATGGCTAATTGACAACCAGAACATGATCCCGGTGATTTCCTCTCCAGGTTGGAAAGCTAGACCAGACTGATCACTTGGCCTTTCAAGTTCATTCTAACTTTAAATTCCATATTTTTACGAAAAAATAAATGGGATAATACTTTGGTGAGAGTGTTGTCTTGATATTACAAATCTCGGTAAACTTACAGAAGCAAATAGAAAAGTTTTATCTCATGTACTTGAGACTTTTTAAAGTTATTTTCATCTCAGGATCCTATTTGACCCTACTGCTGCAATTTGTTTTTCTTTTAAATCTCGTAGCGACTCCTGTATCTGTTTCCTCGCGGTTGGAACCGTGGCCCGGTGTTGAGGGACACTCGCCTGTATTGGACTCCGCAGTTCCTGCCTTGTGGCGCCACCTGGTGGAGGTGTTCGTGATTGCGGTGGACCCAGTAGACAGTCTAATGACGCCGAGGCGCCAGCCTCTGAAACCCCCCAAAAGAACAAAATAGTAATTAAAAGCCACAAAATTGTGCTAGTGCGTGCCATCTGAAGCACCCCGTCCTAAAGACATAACAGGTCGCTGAAAGAACTTGTTACAACAACTGCCTAATGGAAAACAAGTCGATACTTTGAAAAATATCTTTGGTTTTCTTCCTCAGAAAAAGCAAGTGTGTAATTAAAACTCCAGCATCCACGGAGCTCACTTTCCGCGGAATAGTGAGGAAGGTAATCCGCCTTCAAATCTGCCTGGATTTAACTCCCAGCCGTCCTTTTGGTTACAAAAGGCCCCTAGATGGAGAAGGATGAGCAGATTTAGAAAGCCTTGGGAAATGGGGTTCAGCACTGGGGTGCAGCTTGCTGCTTTGGGGGCTCCAGTCACAAACTTAACCTCTTGAAAGGTAATGAAGGTTGCTTTTTGGTGTCTTCACACCACACGACGAATCTTTCTGTCATCACAGTGGGAGCTGTTTTGACCTAAGGTAGAAACGTGTTTTCCTATTGAAAATGAAACATAAAAGATCCAGTTTCCATAGTCTTGACTTTCTCTGTTCCTTTGTTCCCACCAGACTTTTTCATGGTGGCAAGCGTGTTGAATTTTATTAACCGTGAGAACCTGCATTAATGGCATGAAGTCTAGGTCAGCTGAGATCTGGAAAATGACATCTTTCTGGAAGGAAATATGACCCCAGTTCCCCTTTAACTGGAAAACAAGGGACTTGTGTGTGTGGGAGAAAAGACCAGAGGCAATGAGCAAAGAGAGGGAGAATGACGCAGAATTTAAAACTGCATTTGGAGAATCAAGTAAAGACCTGAGATGTTAATTCTGATAATCCAGGCACAAATCTGGGTTTACCCAAATTATCTGATCGCTGCCTCACAATATCCAGATGATTTCCTCCCTTTGGTCTGAAGTCAAGGAGGCAGTTCTGTAGAGAACCGACAGTCTCTTCAGCAGTTCAGAGTAGGGGCATGCTTCTCTCCATAATGACTGGAGAGTTTAGCGGGGCTCAGACCGAGTTTGGGGTAATTAAACATGTCTCCTTGCGGCCAAAATTCCTCCTCCACCTCAAGGCACCCTCCTTCCCGTTTTCTGCTTTCAGTTTTCTAAAGCAGGAGGGGAAGGAGGGGGCTCAGCGTCTGTGCTCTCGTCTTGTCTGTTCCACATCATGGCGGAGACCTTCCTGCTTTGGATTCCAGGCCCACCAGGGTGTCCCCACGGCACTTTATCTGGGCGAGGAGTCTCCCCGTCTCCTTCCTTGGGAGCCTTGTGACAACCTTTGCAGACAAGGACGTAATCATCGTTCCCATTGTACACAGGAACATTGAGGCTCCAGGGTAGGAACGACTTCCTTTGAGTTGAGTACACCTCCTTTTCTCTGTTGCCATAGTGTAAACCGCAGGGTATTTACTGTAAGCCTCGATTGAACAGCTGCCGATCTCCGGAAGACAGCGAGGGGCTCTTTGAACAGGTTTGCTGCGCCTAGCTTTCAGTTCCTGCCCCACCGCTGGCCTGGGTCAGGAGTCCAGGGCGTCCCCTGGCTCGGCGCATCGCGTCTGCGGGACCACTGGGCGACCTGCATTACACAGAAAGCCAACTCCGAGGGGTGCCCAGGGGGAGAGGATGCCCCTTGCCGGCAGAGGGTGGGCGCCCGAGGGCCGTTCGTGCACAGCCAGGACAGTCTCGTTCTCAGTCCCGTACTTCGCCCGGGGTCACACGCGCTGCTGCTAGACTGCCCTCTGTCCCCACTCTGCCGTCGAGGGTCCCAGGGATTTCCGGGCCATTGGTCCGAGAGGCGTTCTTTCGTGTTTTTGTTCCCAAAGTATTACCTCTAGGGTCTTGCAATTTCAGGTCTTTTGGGAATTCGTTCTAGAAGTCACAGACCTCGGGAGAGGGTTTGGTTTATACTGCTGCTGCTGCTAAGTCACTTCAGTCGTGTCCGACTCTGTGTGACCCCATAGACGGCAGCCCACCAGGCTCCCCTGTCCCTGGGATTGTCCAGGCAAGAACCTTGGAGTGGGTTGCCATTTCCTTCTCCAATGCAGAAAAGTGAAAAGTGAAAGGGATGTTGCTCAGTCGTGTCTGACTGTTCGCGACCCCATGGACTGCAGCCCAGCAGGCTCCTCCGTCCATGGGATTTTCCAGGCAAGAGCACTGGAGTGGGGTGCCATCGCTTGGTTTATGGGAACCTCTTATCTCCATCTTTCCAGGAGCAGCCTGGCCGTGCACTGGCCGTGGCATCTTCTGGGGCCCAACTCTCGTTCAGTCTTTTCGCTGAGACTTGGTTCCACCCCCGCCCCGCCCCCAGCCCGTAAAGAGCGTGTGGCCAGCCCCTCCCAGCCCCTCTGGTCTGTAGGCAGCAGGGATCAATGTTCTTGAATCCCACACATTTTTGGTCTCCCTTGCGTGGACTCGAGGAGAGGACGTAGTAGACACACTCTGACTGGAAGGAAAAAAAACCTCTGGAAAATTCTTCGGGGACTGCGCCTGGGGCCCAGGGTCGGTGCAGAGAGTAGATGGCCTTAGGGTCGCCTGCCCTGTGCAGCCCTGGCAGCCCCCAGCCGCATCCTCACCTCACCTCTCCAGTCTTGACTCACAGACGCTGGCGTTTCCGCACCTTTGGCGGCCCCTCGCCTCATCTCTCCTCCCCCGGCCTTCCCCGTGAGCCTGAGTGTCTCAGCCAGCCAGTGCCGCGGACCGCTTACCATGCCGGGTATCTTGCCAGCTATTGGGGGTGCTTGTCTCCCGGTACCTTACAGTCTCGTGGAAAAAAACCACGTATTGCCATGATTAATAGTGATGGCCAGCATTTATTTCTTGAGCTTTTCAGGATCGCCAGGAGTTCTGCCAAGGACTGAGCCCTGGGAACTGTCTTATGTGGTCGGGACACAATTATCCACTTCGCAGAAACCAAGGTTTAGAGAGACTTTTTTCCCTTTTGCTTCAGGAAACGTAGCGGCGTCGGGAACTGTAGGTCCCGGCCACAGAGGCGAGGCCGCTGTCACCCGAGGCCGAGTTTCAGGCCTGGGGGTCCCAGGCAGGGGCTCCGAGGCAGCGGCGCCAGGGGTGGACTGGACGGAGCTTCTCCGGGAGACTAGCCTGAGCCGGCCCTGCCCGGAGGGGCCCCAGCGGACTAGGGAGACCCCCGGAACAAACTCGAGGATCCCTGTAGGGGGCGCGAGGGGAAGGCGGGCGCCCCCTGCCGCCTCGCCCGCGAGCCCCAGCTCCTCGACCCGCGTTCTGTCCCCGCCGAGTTTGCAAACCTGAGCCCCCTGCTCTAGTGGGTAAACCCAGCGGGCCTGGCGAGAGCGAGCGGACGCTCGGCGTCCACGGCCGCGACCTGCTGCGTCCTGGCGCTGGGTGCTCAGTTCAGCGTGCTTCTTTCTACAACTTTCAGACCAAGTGCCCGTACTACCTTCTAGGTCTTCCTGAACCAGATCCAAGCCCCTGTGGCTTTATCGCCTAGTCCGCGGTTAAAGCAAAGAGACAGAAAGCGGGGTTTCCTGACCCGACCAAGGGCGCCCACAATGGGCGAAGGGTTCCCCGGGCTCGGAGGCGCTGCCAGGGGCCGACACTCGGCAAGGCGGGCAAATGTCAGTGGGCGAGAGGGACGCCTCCTCCTTCCGCGGCTACAAGCTTCAGATCTCAGGCCCGGCAGGCGGGCCCTGCGCGCGGATGGAGTAAGTTACCCCCTCATCCCCACCCCCCTCGCCAACTCCGATCCCCAGCTCAGAACACTGGGACCTTCACTTTCAGCTGCAGCCACGTGGCATGATAAGAGCTGTGCAAACAGATGGCCGTCAAGAAGGTTTATTCTTGAAGCTGAAAGGAAAACAGTCTCTGACATGCCCTGCCCTCTGCCCGGGGCTCGGTACCGCGGACGCCTTAGGGAATGTTAGAGCCGGGCGAGCTCAGGTGCGGGCGCTCGCGGGCTGCACGCGGGGCTTGCCGGGGAGAGCTGCTTTCACTCCAGAACTTCCTGCCCTCTGCGGTGCCCAGCCACGGCCGGNTGACATGCCCTGCCCTCTGCCCGGGGCTCGGTACCGCGGACGCCTTAGGGAATGTTAGAGCCGGGCGAGCTCAGGTGCGGGCGCTCGCGGGCTGCACGCGGGGCTTGCCGGGGAGAGCTGCTTTCACTCCAGAACTTCCTGCCCTCTGCGGTGCCCAGCCACGGCCGGCTGCTGCCCGTCTGGTTGAAAGGGAAACTCTTCCCGTAAGAGGGGCGGAAGTGAACCCCTCCCTGTGCGCGCGCCCAAACTCGACGGTCACCTCCCGAGGCTCATGCGGGGGTTGTCAGTTATAGCTTGCTTCCGAAACGTTCAGAGCCAATTTCGCCTTCTGCCTTACTGATCTTAGACTTTAATTCAGGGTCGATTCACTTTATTGTCTATTCAGTGGTTAAAGCGTCCCCTTCTTCCCCCACTAGCACCAAACAGGAAAACAACTTCGAAGGGATCTTTGAAACTTAAAAGTATCCTTTTTGGGACTCGGATTCCTTTTTTCTCCACCCCCGCCCACGCCCACCGCTCATAGCACACTAAAAGATGTGCCAACTCCTGCGGATGCAAAGAGGATGTGCTTGCAGACTCCTTGTCTCTGGAGCCACACTTTGTTGGGCTGAACCGCTGCTGTTACTGTGTGACCTTGGGGCAAGGACTTCATTTTTCTGGGCTTCACTGTTTGCATCTGTAGAGTGCGATTAATAATAATACCTTCCGAGGGCGAGGGGCAAAACAGGTGAAGAGGGTTAAGAGGTATAAAATAAGTTACAGGGATATAATGTATAGCACAGGGAATACAGCCAATATTTTATAATAAGTATATAGGGAATATAATCTATAAAAATGCTGAGTCATTTGTTGTAAACCTGAAACTGACATAATATTGTAAGTCAACTATACTTAAAAAACAAAAGCAAACAAAAAACCCAATACCTTCCTCCTAGGATTATTGCCTGGGAATAACACATGTTTTCTTGTCTGCTGCTCGTGCATCTGAAGAACTGGGCATTCTCTGGTCTAGGCACTGCAGGTTCTAAGAGGCCACCGCAAGGGTGTTGCCTGGTTTTCTTCTCCAGGCAGAGGGCTGAGAGCAGAGGAGGCCTGCTGACTCCAGTGGATCAGAGCAGTCTGGGGATATAGACATGTGCCTCCCAATCCGCAGTGCATGGCTCGTGTGTCTTAAGGAGCAGTCAGGAGCGCAGGGCTGCCTGCAGCACGGAATTTAGGAGAGGCTCTGAAGGCTGTCCCTAACCCATGTGGCATTGCACTACCCTTATTCAGTCCCCTGGGCAGAGCCCAACCGTGCAGAGCCTTAAGTACTTTCCATGGGTGGCATACCCAGGCTGCTTCTACACCTGTTTGAAACTAAAGAGGGGGATGAAGAGGAGCCTTGCAGTTTGTTCATAAGAAGCCCTCTATAGCTATGCCCAGCTCCTTGCATCCTTGTGAAATAAGAGGAAACATTGTTGTTTAAAAAATTACAAAGTAATTTGTAAGAGAAGCAAACCGTATTAGAAATATATTGGAGTGGTTTAAAGTATAGACTCTGGGCTCCATTTCTTTCTTTTTTTAAAGACCATATCCCCGGCCTATCTTTCTTTCTAAAAAATTTTTTTCTTTATTTGGCTGCTCTGGGTCTTAGTTGTGGCATATGGGATCTAGTTCCCTGACCAGGGATAGGATTCAGGTCCCCTGCATTGGGACCTCAGAATCCCCACTGGACCACTAGGGAAGTCCCCTGGGCTCAGTTTCTAACTTGGCCATTTGCTGATCGTGTGACCTTGGGAAAATTACTTAACTACGCTGTGCCTCAATTTAGTGTTTAATCAGAATAAAACATCATTTGGGATAGTGATGGAAAATTATGGAATAGACCAAGTGCTGTCTCCCCAAATCTGATTTTTTTGGGGAACACAGCTAGACCACCATTTCCATATGACCCTTGCAGTTAGATTAAAGATGTAATTCAATTCTGGGCAATCGATGGACCAGAGTCACTTGTGCCCCTCCTAGGATGCGACATTGAAGATAGAGTTGAGACTCTGCCCTGTTCTTCTACTGGTTGGAACCAGAGTCAACGATGCAGATGACATGGCCCTAGAGTAATCACTCAGAGGAATCTCTCCTAAGGAATCTTCAGTACTTGCCTTGAGTGGTTACCTGGCCAAGAAATAAACTTCTCATATTTTAAGCTACTGACTTTTGGGATTTAAAAAATATATTTATAGCAACCTAACTACTGTAACTAATACGACCTTGGAGTCAGGATATGATGACTTTGTCAGCAAGTTACAGAAAGAAAAACAAAAACAAAAACAACAACCCAGAACGTATTTTATCTGTGAAAGCTAGAGATCGAATTAGAAGCTAAGTGTAGAACTCAAACCATTTGATTCCGCAGTGTATTCAGTCCATGAATAGAAATAGGTCAGCGCAGCTCGTTGTTCTCATTAGGAACTTAAGTCTTAAGATGATCGTTGTTGAGGTTCTGGCAAGTCTAAGTCTAAATCATATGTGTTTCTTTCTAAAGGTGACAGGTTGCAGAAGTTTTGTCACCCTGCTATGTGTGGCCCTCCTGTTCGTGTCATTGTCAGTCTTGTTTTCAGCACATGCTTATTACTCTTAGGAGTTGTCAGGAGGCAATAAACTCACTTCCTCTTGGAGTCTATTTTGGATCCACAGTATTGCATTCTCTTGGCAGAATTCAGTTAGCCTTTGCCCTGCTTCATTTTGTCTCCAAGGCCAAATTTGCCCGTTACTCCAGGTATCTCTTGGCTTCCTACTTTTGCATTCCAATACCCAGTGATGAATAGAACATCTTTTTTTTTTTTTTTTTGGTGTTAGTTCTAGGAGGTTTCCTAGGTCTTTGTAGAACTGATCAATTTCAGTGCCTTTGGCATAGATCTTAGGGATGTAGACTTGGAATTACTGTGATGTTGAATGGCTTGCCTTGAAATGAACTGAGATCATTCTGTCATTTTTGAGGTTGTGCAGAGTACTGCCTTTTGGACTCTTTTATTGATTATGAGGGTTATTCCATTTCATCTATGGGATTCTTGCCCACAGTAGTAGATATAATGGTCATCTGAATTAAATTCACCCATTCTGGTCCATTTAGTTCACTGATTCCTAAGATGTTGATGTTTATTCTTACCATCTCCTGCTTGACCACATCCAGTTTACTTTGATTCATGGACCTAATATTCCAGGTTCTTGTGCAAAACTGTTCTTTGCAGCATCAGATTTTGCTTTCATCACCAGACACATCCACAGCTGAGCATCGTTTCCACTTTGACCCAACCACTCCATTCTATCTGAGGCTATTAGTAGTTCTCCCCCGCTCTTCCCCAATAGCATATTGGACACCTTCAGACTTGGGGGATTCATCTCTCAGTGTCATATCTTTTTGTCCTTGTATACAGTTCCTGAGGTCTCATGACAAGTATACTGAGGTGGTTTGCCATTTCCTCTGCCAGTGAATCCTGTTTTGCCGGAACTCCTCGCTATGACCCCTCTGTCTTGGGTCATACACAACAGCACAGCATGGCTACATAGCTGCATGGCTCATAGCTTCATCGAGTAATGCAAGTCCCTTCACCACAGTTAGGCAGTGATCTGTGAAGACAGTCTAAGCTAACAGGATGGGCCAAAATAAAGGCAGTACAAAGGCAAGAGGTACTAATAATGAAATAACTTAAAATAGGAAACACATTCATGTTGATGCATGGCAAAACCCATCACATATTGTAAAGTGATTATCCTCCAATTAAAATATATATTAATTAATTAAAAAAAAGAAAGGAAGCATGGCAGGAAACGTCCCACTAAAAGGGCCCTAAAGGCTTTCCTTTAAGGAGAGTATATACAAACTTAAGTGAAAGGATTTTGAGATGTCGTTTTAGACCATTTCAAGATAGTAGTTTTGCTTATTGCCTGGTTCTCAGCAGTGTTCTCCTTGCCTATGTCAAACTACATAGTTAAGTTTTAGATGGAAAATATGCTTTGATTCCATCCAGAACTGAGAAAAATTTATTTCCTCCAGAAAAGTTTGACCACTAAGGAGTCACATGGACTGCTGCCACACCTAAGACTTTGACGACACCCAGAGATCATTTAACATAGTGTTTTCCTCTACATCAGCCCAATTAGTAATAGAACCAACAAACTGTATGTGTTACTATAAGGAAAGTGCTGTTTGCTTTTTTTTTTTTTTTAAACAAAATGTAATCATTTACCCATAACATCAGTAACCTCCCGGACTTTTCACATCTTGTAAAGGAAGTGGCAGCTGAACTTTGCAGCCCCAATTGTGGGGCATGTAGGATCTTAGTTCTCTGACCAGGGATGAAACCCGTGGCCCCTGCAAAGTCCTAACCACTGGACCTCCAGGGAAGACCCAAGCCCTGACTCTTGTACCCTAATAGTTTCTCCTTGGGCATGTCTCACTATATGGAGGATTCCATAACACTCTCTTTCCATTACACTTTTGATACTCTGACCATCTGGTCTTCTTATCCTAATCCAAAGCATAGCTCAGGGAATCCTGAGATGTTTAAACAAGATTTTACTTAAGTCTTGGGATAATAGGGGAAAGTAAACACCAAAAGTATCCTGGACCCAGATGGCCAAATGCTGTAAACTCTTTGTTGGTTTGGACCATCTGTGTCTTATATGCAGGATCCCATCACCTCGTGAGTGACTGAATGAGAAAAGTGACTCATCAGAGACTTGAAGGGTAAATTAGACTTAGCAAGGTAAAAAGTTGAGAAGAAGATTATAGGAAGAAAGAATAACATGTGCAAATTTCAAGAGTCTTAAAGGGATATTTGCAGACATGGAAGAACATCAGTTAGGTTGGACCACGGAGCCTGAGAAGAGTGTGCAAGAAGAAGCTGGCAAGGTAGGAAGGAGCTCAATCATATAGGACCTAATAGATTTTTGACCTAGGAACAATGGGAAAGCTAAAGTTTCAAAGAACTTAAAAATTAAACTTATTTTGATTTAATGATAGATTCCCATGCAGTTGTAAGAAATAATAGACATCTTTTGTACTCTTTATTCAGTTTTCTTCCAATGGCAAGGTCTTACAAAGTTATAGTATAAATCACAACCATTCCCACCTGCTTCTTGACCCCTCATAATGACTAAATCTGTTCTCCATTGCTATAATCTTTGTCATTTCAATAATGTTGTATAAATGGAATCATATGAAACCTTTGGGTTTGGCTTTTTTCATCAGCATAATTCTCTGGAGAGAATTCATCCAGATTGTATGTATCAATATTTTATAATTTTAAAAACTTGTTTAGTAAAGTGGTGTACTACTAGTTTAACCATTCACCCCCTTTAAGACACCTGATTGTTTTCAGATTCGGTTATTATGAATGAAGCTGCTATGAATATGTGTGTATATGTTTTTGTGTTAACAAGGTCTTTGTTCCTCTGATATATATGGTCAGGTGTACTAATCCAATATGACTGTGTCTTTGTGAAAAGCAGAGATTAGGACACAGACGCACACACAGAGGAAAGGCCACGTGAAGACACAGGGAGAAGATAGCCTCTATAAGCCAAGGAGAGAGGCCTCAGAAGAAAGCAACCTTCTGTGGGGAGATGATAGCAAAAGCAGAGTGACAAACATTTTGCAACATGCAAGTGTATCAGATGAAATTGTATATCTTAAACTTACACAAAGTTATATGTGAAATATATCTCAATACACCTGGAATGAAAAAAAGGAGCAGCTGACACTACGGACACTTTGATCTGTGACTCCTGGCCTCTGGAATTAGAAGAAAACAAATGCCTGTTGTTTAAAGTGTTCTTTAAAAAAGAAAAGACAAGAAAAACTCTGCAACAGAGCCTGTTAAGAGGATGATAAGACAAGCTACAGGGTGGGAAAAAAAAAAACAAAACTGCAAATAACATATCCAACAGAGACTGGGATACATAACCAATCTCTGGTTCTTGGTTATGGTGGCCCTACAAATTAATACACTGCTGAATTGTTGAACAGATTGGCTGTACCATTTCATATTCTCACTAGCACTGTATGAATCTAGTTTCTCAACTTTGACCTCATCAAATTCCATTAATTCTACTTCCTAAATATTTCTGGAATTCACTCATTTCTAACATTTTCTCTCTGTCTACTTAGTTTAGCAACTAAATTACAAGGGAAAAAAATACTTGATTGCCATTGTAGTGATCATTAGCACTTCTATCACATTGCATAATTATCAGCTCTGAGTTTAGTTTTAAACATAATAAGTTTGAGGTATCTCCATCAGTTACCTGTTGCTGTGTCATAACCTACCCCCAGACTCAGTAACTTCAAGCAAACCCTGCACCAATGGTCTCCATGACCTCAGTCTGCTTGTGGGTTGGTTTATTTCCAAAGCCTAGGGACTCCATTTCCTCACTGGGATATTTTGAGGATTTGTATCTTAAGATACATCAAACATTTCAAGTGAAAAGTGTTGTAGAAGGAGGGCAAAGAATCATTTATCTAATTTTCATGTTTACATAGCATTTGTTTTAAAGTAGTAAGAATCTAAATTCCAAATGTGGTTACAAAATCAGCCTCCACTTAAACTAGTAAGTGCATTTTAATGAAGCTTAATTTAAAAGCATGCATTTGCATATTGAAATTTGCTTGAACCAATTTGTAGAGTGTGATCTCCAGAGCACGGGTTTTCCTATTTTCTGAAAATGTCGTAGTTCTTTCAAATTACTGTTCATGGCCTGGAAATCTTAGCTCAGTTGGTATAACGGTTAGTAAAATGGAGAAGGTTCAAATTAAATTGTGGTATTAGTTATAACACTTTTCCAAGTCGTTCTTAGAATGTTCTCGGGATTGTTTAGAAGTCAAATGTCATGTTTTGGAATAGTGTGTTAAACGTGTGTGTGTGTATGCTTAGTCACTTGGTTGTGTCCTATTCTTTGTGATCCCATGGACTGTAGCTGGCGGGGCTCTTCTGTCGGTGGGATTCTCCTGGCAAGAATACTGGAGTGAGTTGCCATTTCCTCCTCCAGGGGATCCTCCTGACCTAGGGAGTGAACTCTTCTGCATTGGCAGGCTGATTCCTTACCCCTGAGCCACCTGGGAAGCCATGTTAAACGTACCTTTATGTTTACAGCTTTTATTCTACAACTCATCTATATTTAAATCAACAGGCATGAGAACCTAACATATGGGGATTTATCAAGTCAGAAATAGTTGACTTCAACTTTGCATACCTTCATCCAAAAGTCAAGGTGTATTAATACACTTGTTAAAATCTAATAATTCCAAAGGGACTTCTCTAGTTATATAAAGTGAGGTTGATTTATTTATTCTAAACCTTTATTAATTGTGAAAGATAACACACATAGAGGTGCATAAAACACAAAGTATGATAGAAAATTATAAAGTAGATACAGTTAGGAAAAAACACAAAATGCTACCCAGATTAAAAAAAATAGAACATTGCTGTTGCTGCCTGAACTGCTTTCTATGTTTCCCATCCAGACCACCTCTCTCGCAACCTTCATCATCTCTCCAGGTGACCATTAACCTGACTTTCATGGTGACCACTTCCTTTCTTTTTAAAATTTTGCCTGTTTTTGAACTTTATACCTAGATGGACTAATACTAAGAAACACTGACTGGGACTTCCCTGGAAGTCCAGTGGTTAAGACTGTGTTTCCAATGCAGGCAGCATGGGTTTGACCCTTAGTCAGGAGCTGAAATCCCACACGCTGTGTGGCATGGCCAAAAAAATAAATGAAAAAAGAAACCCTGACTTGGCTACCTAGCCTGCCCATATCAGATGTGAGCCTGGCTAGGTAACGCAAAGCCGCAGCTAATTAGCCTCTCTGTGTGGCTTGTGAGGCTTTGTTCTCCTAGTATCCATCCAAGAAAAGTCTTGGTCTTTTTGGGTTTAAGTGACCCACCCAACTTCTTGTCTCCCCAGTTTCATCTTCCAGAGTCTAGACTCTGTGCTGGATTAAGTTCTGCAGTTTGGCTTTTTTTCTGTTCTATACTTAGTCTTATAAACTGTGGAAAATTCTGAAAGAGATGGGAATACCAGACCACCTAACCTGCCTCTTGAGAAATCTGTATGCAGGTCAGGAAGCAACAGTTAGAACTGGACATCGAACAACAGACTGGTTCCAAATAGGAAAAGGAGTACGTCAAGGCTGTATATTGTCACCCTGCNGGACTCAATGGATGCGAGTCTGAGTGAACTCTGAGAGATGGTGATGGACAGGGAGGCCTGGGGTGCTGCAATTCATGGGGTTGCAGAGAGTTGGACACGACTGAGCGACTAAACTGAACTGAACTGATACTTAGTCTTTACCAAGAGATTAAATTGCTGTTTTTTATTTAACAGTATGGAAAGTTTTCTTTTGTACATGTCTTTTTTGCTCAACTTTATGAGATTCATCCATGTTGTAGGTGTAGCTGTTGTTTGCTCATGTTCACTGCTGTTTAATATTCCAACATGTTTAATATATAATAATTTATCCATTCTATTATTGATGGCATTGGATTGACTTTATTACTGTTAAGAATTTCTTGTGTTTGTCTCCTGGTGCAAATATATATGCATTTCTGTGGGATATGTACCATGGAATGGAATAGAGGGATCACAGAATATGTATATCTTGCTGCTAGGTCACTTCAGTCATGTCTGACTCTGTGCGACCCCATAGACGGCAGCCCACCAGGCTCCCCTGTCCCTGGGATTCTCTAGGCAAGAACACCGGAGTGGGTTGCCATTTTCTTCTCCAATGCATGAAAGTGAAAAGTCAAAGTGAAGTCACTCAGTCATGTCCGACTCTTCGCAACCCCGTGGACTGCAGGCTACCAGGCTCCTCCGTCCATGGGATTTTCCAGGCAAGAGTACTGGAGTGGGGTGCCATTGCCTTCTCCATGTATATCTTATACTTTACTAAATAATTCTAAACTGTTTTTCAAAGTTGTTGTGATAAGCATTTGTGTGATATACCTTTAAAATATAGAAAAATATAGAATTTTTGTTGTCAATAGAGAAATATATTGACAACAGTATATTTGTATATCAATATTCAAATATATTGTTGTCAATAGAGAAAAATGAAAGATAAAATAAGTTATTCTTTAGTATGCATCTGTTAAATTTTGTCGCTAAAAATGTCTGCTCCAAGAGATCAGTGTAAGGAAGCGCAAGCTTGAGTAAAGTGGTCCACTTTCATGACAGGTCCTGTTCCAGGCATTTCTCCACACCCCTGATAACATGGTGACTCTTCAAAGGAAATTAGTATACTTGCAGATTAGGACACTGGTAGGTACCCAGGTGAGGATCTTGGAGTAGGTAGGAGAAGATCTAAGTGTTCTTTTCACAGGCCCTGTGTTCCCTGTGTTCCACCCAAAGCAAGAGCCCTTTTGAAGGCAGCTTTTTTTTTTTTACAGTGACTTTCTATAGAATTGCAGTCCCTCCTGCAGTATGCTCCTTGCTTTAAGTGTGTTTTCTTAACCATCTGATGTTCTGGTTACAAGGCCAGGCCAAGTTTAAATTCCCTGCCCCAAATGATATGGCTTGTTGATTTGCAAATGGCTAAATTAAGAACAGAGGATGAGATGGTTGGATGGCATCACCAACTTGATGGACATGAGTTTGAATAAGCTCTGAGAGTTGGTGATGGACAGAGAAGCCTTGTGTGCTGCAGTCCATGGGGTCACAAAGAGTTGGACACGACTGAGTGACTGAACTGAACTGATTGAAATCAAGAATGAGTTAGGGAAGTAGTTTTTCACTTTTTTTTTTTTAGCATGACAACCTATTAATTTTTTTATTGTAGACTTTTCTAAACATACACAAATGTATAAGGAATGGTATCTCATCTATCTACCTCTGAGATTTGATAATTATCAATTTATAGCCAATCTTGTTTATAAATCTCTTGCTTCCCTTCCCAGTGGATTGTTTGGAAGGAAATCCAACATATCAAATGATTTTATCCGTAAATATTCAGCATGTATCCCTAAAAGGTAAGCATTGTTTAAAAAAACACAACCACAATACATTATTGCACAAATAAAACTAATGATTCTTTGATATCATTGAATATTTTCTGAGAATCCAAGTTTTCTCCATTGTCTCATGAGTGCTTTGTTATGATTGGTTTGTTAGAATCAGGGTCTTATGAGGTAGGCATATTGCATTTGATTTCTAGATCTTCTTATTACCTGTTTTTCTCACCCTCTTTCTTTTCTTGCCATTGATTTATTGATTAAACTGTATCATTTGTCCAGTAGAGTTTTTCTGTCTTAGATATTTATAATTTTATTCCTGTGGTGATGTGAATTTTATTTCTGTGGTGATAAGCACCATTTTAAACCATAGAATAGTAGTTATAATTTTAGTATCTTTGAAGAAAATGCATAATGATAAAAGGCTACCAAAATTTCAGCAGTACTGAATGTGCCCTCAGTCGTGTCCAACTCTTTGCAACCGCATGGACTGTAGCCTGCCAGGCTCCCCTGTCCATGAGATTTCCCAGGCAAGAAAATCGGAGTGGGCTGCCATTTCCTGCTCCAGGGGGTCTTCCTGACCCAGGGATCCAACCCGAGTCTCTTGCATCTCCTGTGCTAGCAGGTGGATTCTTTACCACTGCACCACCTGGGAAGCCAAAAATTCAGTAACACTTTCAAATTAATTGTGTGTGTGTGTGTGTGAGAGAGAGAGAAAAATAGCCAAAAAATTGTAAGTCAATGAGTTCTCAAATTTGTGGTCAGGACTCATTTACTATTGAGGAACTATAATCAAATAAAAGTTACTTGTTTGTTTATTGATATCTATTGTATTAGAAATTAAAACAGCAATTAAAATATTTGTTTGTTGATTCGTTTTAAAAACAACAGTGAATCCGTTCGATTTTAACAAATTATACACTTGTGAGAAAAGTGACAATGTTTTCTAAAACAAAAAAATTTAGCAAAGATGATAGTGCTTTCTTTGTAGATCTCTTTAAAGTTTTGCTTGATAGAAACCAGTTAGATTTTTATATCTAGTTTGGCATTCAATCTGTTACAATTTTACAGACTGAGTTGCCTCTGAATATTTTGCTGTACATTTTTGTGTGTGTCTATGTGGCTAGGTCACTTGGCATACAGGATCTTAGTTCCCTGACCAGGGGTTAAACCATTGCCCCCTGCAGTTGGAAGCATGGTCTTAACCACTGGACTGCGAGAGATGTCCCTGCGGTACATTTTTGAGAGATTGACAGTGAAAAAGGCAAGTAAAGTTTTTGTTTTATTGTGAAAACAATTTTGACCTCTTGGAGCCTCTGAAAGTGTCTGATGAATGGAAGGTGTTATTATTAGTGGTAGTAACATGTAGAGAATGCTTAGTACAGGTGTGTATTTGAGCAGCCCTTGCAAAAGAATTTCTCAGCTTCCCTTTCCTGGAGCTCCACGATTTCTTCCTCCTTGCCCCAGGTTTGGGACTGGCAATACAAAAATATTCTGTAGGTGTGGTGATGGCATTTTAATGATGTTGCATATCTTTTAAAAAGTGCTTATAATCTCTCCACACATTATTCATCCTCTGCCCCCCCACCCAGCCTCAATTCCTTAACAAGCGTCATAATTTTTTCCTGAGAGAGCTTCCCGATTTTTTCATAATTTGGAAGCGTGAATTCTAGTCCCAGGCCTGTTTCCAGAGAGCTGAGTGACTTTGGGCAAGCCATTTACTCTCTCCAAGCGTCTGTTTCTTTAGCTATAAAATATGAGCTCGATCAGGTTATTTTGATGCCTTTTCTGGGTCCCAAATCCAAGAAATGCTCTTACGGCTCATAAATGAGTCCATCCTGATGTTTTCTTTAGCTCAGGAATTTAACATTGGCCTCACACACAGAGGGGCCCACAGCAACCTGAGAAGAGGGGATTAGGACCCTGTCCGGTGAGTCAGAGGGTGAGCAAGGATTGAATACACCCAGACAGATTCACAGTGGAAGGAGGAGTTCCTTGCTGAGGAGTTTTGCAAGATTTCCCACACCAACAAATATCCGCAGAGAAAGAACCAAAGCCCAGCACTTTTTTTTCCTCCTAAGATCTTCTTAGCCTTCTAAACTTCACTCCCTAAGGAAAGTGTCATTAAACTATAGCCTGGAAATTAAGACTGGTTTTTACACTTTCAAGTGGTTTAAAAAAAATCAAAAGATGAATACTATTTTTTACACGAGAAAATTGTGTAAAATCCAGATTTCAGTGCCCATCAGTGAAGTCTTTTTGGACCCAGTCACACTGATTCATTTATATAGTCTGGGGCTGCTTTTGTGCTTAATGGCAGAGTTGGGGTGATGGGACAAATACAGTAGGGCTTGCAAATATTTACTATCTGACCATTTCCAAGAATTTACAGACCCCTGCCCTAGTGCAGACCTATAATTTGCATTTTATAGCTGTCCTTTCAAAGGCTGATCAGAGTCAGCGAACACTTCTAAACACTCATTCACACACCTTCTCTGACTTCTCTGACTTCTGAACACCCGTTCAGGCACCTTCTCTGACTTACATTTGGTTTGACTTTAAGATTCTCTTAGGTCTTTAATGGCTTCTGTGTCAAATCTTTCTTTTATATAAAAACTCTACTCTGACAACTTTAATTAGACATCTCAATGCCTGTTCTAGGGAAGTCTGTGGGCTGAAACGGATGCTTTTCCATGATCCACCCCTCTTCAGATCTAACTGAAGCCCCCTATCCTGGCTTCACCTACAAAATTCCTCAAATTCAACACCACCTGCACCATTCAGCTGTCTATTTCCAAGGCCTCCTTTCCTATAGCGATTACTGAGAGTGGCAGGAGGAAGAGGTGATTTGACGTTTTTGTTTTTAACTAGGGTACAGTCTGCTCAGCTAGGTCCCATTTGTAGTTTTGTCACTTCATGGTTTTCAGTGATCTTTTCTGCTTTTCAAGGACATAAGCTTAAGTTTGAATGAGCTGGATAAAGTTAATTCAGCAATTAAAACACAATGGTCCCTTTTCCTCTCTTGGAAATCCTTGGAATTTTTAAAGAAACATAGCTACCTGTTCTAAAACTGTTCCTAAGATTTAATTTATAGAGGTTTGAGGTTTGGCATGAAGATGTCAGTGCTGTTGAATGATTTTACATTGCATCACACAAGGCCCCCGGGGAAAGGATGGGCAGGAGAGGGGAGGGGAGGAATCATTAAGAGCCTTTCTTGGTGAAGGCAAAGTAGGATAGAGTGAGTGGTTTAGAAGTGGCCAGCTTGAATAACTGCCTTAGGCCTTGGGACAGAGGGGCTGTCCCTTGTTGCTTGGTAACTGGCCCTCAATTTGATTTAGGGTAGGGGAAATATTGGCTAGGTTGTGTGAGAGTTAGATAAAGAGATCATTGGGGGTATAGATGGGAGATTGATTGGTTTGCATATGAAAGGTGTGTTCCTTGGCAAGTTGTTATTACCTTTAGGAATTAGTCAAGCCTGGGAGGGGCAGTCTATCTCTGGGTCAGCAAGGGCCCCAGAGTATCAAGAATACAGAAAATAAGAGAATATTGTTAACGTAATTTTGGCTCTATGATGAATGGATGCCAGGTAGACAAATATATAATCTAAGAAAACACAGACCATTAAAAAGGTAGTAAATTAATTGAATTTATATATTGATTGGAATGATGATTTTTACCATTAAAAATAGAAATGTTGAGTTTGAACTGGTTTAAAAATTAATAGCAAGAGGCATAGAAACTCAAAAAAAAATTTAAACCTGTGTAAAAATGTATAATGTGAAAATTAAAAAGATTTTTTCCACACCTCTTACTAATCCTATTTCTCACTTAACCATTATTAATGTGTGGTGTTTTTTTTTTTTCCCCTAATATGCTTTTCAATGGTGAAGAATCCACCTGTAATGCAGGAGACCCAGGTTCAATCCCTGGGTCGGGAAGATCCTCTGGAGAAGAAAATGCAACCCACTCCAGTATTCTTGCCTGGGGAAATCCATGGATAGAGGAGACTTGTGAGCTACAGTCCATGGGGTTGCAGACTCGAACATGACTCAGTGCCTAACACATGCACCCCATCTCACTCAGGGTGAACACAGTGTCCTCACACGTCTACAAGGCCGGTTAGCCCTGACTGTGCTCCTGCTTGCTCAGCCCCTCCTTCCCCACCAGCTGGAACCCTCTAGGCATGCTCCTGCCTCAGAGCTTCCGCTTCTAGTTAATTCCCAGGCTCCTCCTCCGGACAGCAGCCTGACAATCTCCCTCACTTCCTTCCATGTTTTACTCAAATATACTTCCTAGTGGTCTGGACTAGACATTTCTATCCCCCTTCCCTGATTTTTTAAAAAAATTCCTTAGCTCTTTGTACGTATACCTTTTGCTTTTTCTCTAATTTATTATCCATCTTCCCCACTGGAATGTAAATTCTGTATAGGCAGAGATTTTTGTGTAGTGCCTGGTACACAGAAGATCCTCAATAAATATTTCCTGATTGAATGAATATCAAGCACATTTATGTGATATATATTTATTTGTATAATTTTCTTTATTGAGTGGGATCATATTATACATGTGATTTCCAACTTTTTTTTTTCAATCCATAAAGGAATCTTGGCTGTTTTTCCATGTGAGTACATCTGGATCTGGATGCAGTTTATTCTTTAAAGTAGTACATAGTATTTTGGAGTATAAATAAATTCCAATTTATTTAACCAGTCATTTTCTAATAGTCATTAGGATGTTGAGAATTTCACCGTTTCCTACAATAACAACAAATCAAGGAAAAGAATGCACACCAGATTCAGGGTATAAGACTTGTTCTAGAATGACTTGGAGACTACTGGTTATTTTCTGATTTTCTGTGCTATAATTTATATTTTTCTTTAATCTTTGCAACTCAGGTGGGAAGAAGGTTCCTCCGACGAGGTATAGGCAGAGATGGACGTTGAGACCATCACAAGTACTTACAGTAATTCTACATTAATATCCAATTCCTCGAGCTGAGGGCAGACCTCCTTGCAGGCAGGCTACAGGCATGTGGTGGGAGGCCTGTCACCCACAGAAGTCTGTGGTAAGGAAGGGAAGGGGAGGACCCCTCCATTTCCTTTGACCTAAGGCACCCCACTTATCCACACCTGCATCTGGTCCTATGTGCCTCTTGACTTGTCCATTCATCTACCATGTGCTTTCAAAATTAATACCTGACACTCCATGTGCTGGCCTGTTTCTCTTCTCTGCAGTCGTATCTTTCTTCTGTCTTCTATTCGTTTAGACCTCGCTTCTCAATCTTTTCCTCTGTAGAACATAGTCACGCAGTCTATTTCCCCATTGAAATCTGCCCAGTCTCTGACATGTTCCATACAAAAGTTCAGGCTTCATCTCTCAGTGTTGCTTAATGATATGGCCTTCATCTTGCCTTTCATTTCCTCCCTGGCCCTGGACCAGACCATCTGTTCCTTCCTAGCCTCTCTGTTGCTTTAATCTGCTGCTGCCTCTGATCTGTGCTTGTTACACCTGCAAGCCCAGCCCATATAATATGCTCTTCCTCCCTAACCTTCAGAAACCTCATCTGCTCCCTTGACTGATTCCAGTCATCCAGGCTTCCCTGAGCCATTCTGCAGGCGACTTGAGCGGTGTTCTCTTGGGGACTGGGGGTTTACTCTCCATGCTATATCCTGTTTAGCACTTTTGAATGTTCCCAGTTTGGCTTAATTAGGATGCTATGGGCTTCCATTGCAGAGGAGACTAAGCCGGGGCACAGGAATGATGGGAAGGGCTGGTGAGGTGGCTGTCAAACCTGGTGTCACTGAGTTCCTGGTGTCCCCAGCTCCTCTAAGGTGCCATTAAGGGAGAGGTCACTGTTTCAGGAGGGACAACTGGGTTTTAGAAAATACTGCTGGATTATAGAAAATATTATTTTTACTAAAAGTTGGTAGTGTGTGTGGGTGCTAAGTCACCTCAGTCATGTCCCACTCTTTGTGTCTTTACGGACTGCAGCTCACCAGGCTCCTCTGTCCCTGGGATTCTCCAGGCAAGAATACTGGAGTGGGTTGCCATGCCTCCCTCCAGGGGATCTTCCCACCCAGGGGTGGAACCTGCGTCTCTTAGGTCTCCTGCAGGTGGGTTCTTTATCACTAGTGCTACCTAGGAAGCCCAAGTTAGTAGTTCTTAGTGGTTTTTTCCCCAATAATGTGGGCCTCTTGATGATACCTATGAAACTTCTTTCCAAAAAAACACACATAGACACAGATTTTTGAAGGAGCTTCCAAGATGTACCAAGACCCCTGAAGGCCACTAAAGATACCATGATCCCCCCAGCTTAGAACCCAGTTCTCTAGATCGTGTTTCATACGCTCTTTGCCGTTGTATTCTCCCTGCCCCCTCGACCTGTTCACTCATTGTGACTGGAAAGCGTTGTCTTAAGGAGATAATGAAATAGACGCAAAATGACTCTTGTGGCATCTTTTTTTTCGTCTTAGTTTTGGAACAAATTTTACTTTTCTTTGGAAATGTTCTATATTGGGATTTAAAGAGGTCGGTAGAGCTCTTTCCTTACACTGTACATAAATTTAGTATCACGGGTTCTGTCTTGTATCTGAGTTATTGGTTTTGTGGTGCAGGTTGGTGGGAACTTCTGTGTTGCACTGGGAATTCTTTAGTACTGGTTCTTCTCTTTCTTTCTTACACAACTCTGTTAGCACTGTGGAATGAGTAGGAACAAAGGGAATAACAGAGCTAAGATAACCTAGGCGTTAAGAGCAAGGGTCCCCATAGGCAGGCTGATATGAGTTAGTTAACTCAGAATCTTAAACTGGTGATTCAAATGCCTGAGAAACCAGCGGGTCATTTTTGTTTTTCCTGCCCAGCATTTCCTAAAATAAAGTTATCTTGTTCTCAGTAAAAGATGCTATCTTGATCTCAGTAAAAGCAATATGTAATTCTTTGCCTTGATACTGACCATCGTAAAGTGTTATGTCAATTGCCTGACCTGGGGCAGTTGAGTTTAGGGTTTCGTTTCCCCATCGGTAAATAGGCAGGATGCCTATCTCAAAGCCCTATGTGACTCATGAATATAAGAACTGAGTTTGCCTGTAAATTCTGAACAAATTGTACATCTGACTGTAAATAATAATCCACAGTGATGGATGCCTTAAGAAGTGCTTGAAGCATGGGGATGGGGGAATTGGGACAGATGGAGCTGAGAGATGCTGAATCAATTTGAGAGTAAACCTAGGCGTGTTTGCTGGGAAAGTTACATAAAGTGGGAGAGTGCCGTTTGGTCCAGAAAGCTGCATAACAGCAGCCTGGAGTTGCTGGCGCACAGCTCAGAGAAGTCAACATCCAGGCTTCCGCTAGGATGGCAATAGGCGGTTCCCACTGCTGTTTCTTGCAGGGGAGGTGAAGGTCTCTCTCCAGGCCTCTTCTCTGTGGACTCTCACCCTCAGACCTTCTGTTCTTCCCACAGCTGCCTTCTTCCGCTGCCCACCGCTTGGATCTCACAGCCGGTTTCAGACACAGAAACGCTTTTGATGCGGCAGCGTCCTCCACAGTGCCGGAAGGTAGGCCTGCGGTCCAGGGCTGCATCCTGGGTGTCTGGAGCTCATTTCAGTCAGCAGCGGTGAAGCTCCCTAGGACTTCCGTGTGCTTCCTGGGACCCCCGTGGCCTGGCTCAGCACTGACCTCTCACTGACTTGGGTTCTGTTGTCTGTGGGAGGGGGAGGATTGTGTCAGGTGAACACCTGATGGGGTGGGTGGGCAGACTCTTCCTCCTGACGTTAGGTGTGGGCTCAGTTGCATCATCAAGGAGCACAGACTGCCGTCAGATGCGGAGAGTCTGAGGGTGGGGCTGTGGCTGGACTGGGGATGGGGATAACGTTTCCAGTGTTGGCGTGAGCTCAGAAGTTAAGACTAAAGACCTTGGGTTCGAATCTCAGCTCTGCTATTTATAAGCTGTGTGACCTTGGGCAAATCACCTAATCCCTTGGAGTCTCAGTTATGTCATCTGTAAAATGGGAGCAATAATAGTACCTACTTCAGTGGTTTGCTGTTAAGATTATATACACGTGTGTGTTTCTGTGTGTGTGTGTGTGTGTGTGTGTGTGTGTGTACTTGCTTAGAAGCGTTAGCTGCAGTGATGAATTATTAGTATAATGCCAGGGCTTGGATTGCTGGACTGGGCATTAGGGGTGGGCACTGGTCAGGGCTGGGGACTGGAATGAAGCTAAACATGAATGAATGAAATAATGCATTGGGGACAAGCATTAGAAAAGTTGGGATTAGGGTTGGTTTGGGAATATAGCTCAGGCCAGCACATTTGCTGCAGACTTGAGGTGGGGGGCAAAGGGGTTTCCCTGATAGCTCAGTTGGTAAAGAATCCGCCTGCAATACGGGAGACCTGGGTCCGATCTCTGGGTTGGGAAGATCCCTTGGAGAAGGCAAAGGCTCCTCACTCCAGTATTCTGGCCTGGAGAATTCCAGAACTTTATAGTCCATGGGGTCACAAAGAGTCAGACACGACTGAGTGACTTTCACTTCACTTCTCGAGGGAGTGAGAGGTGGAGGGAAGAAGGTGGGGGTGAGGACGAAGGCAGTCCCCACCGCTACCCCAATCCATGAACAGCAGCATGAACACATGTATGTCCTCTTGTCTCTTCCACTAGACCAGGGTCCCTGTGGCTCTGCAAGAGGATAAAATGGGAGAGGGAAGGTTTTGAGTTCTTAGAATGTAACTTGAGAGTGATGGTAATGGTAGCCAGCGCTGAAGGCTGGCTGATGGGGAAATGTAACTGCTGTTGTCATCTGCCTCCCAGGTCTCCTCCCCGTCATGATGCTCCTGCTGCCATGGTTGGGAAAACCCAACAGATGTCTTGGGAGTAGTCTTGAATGCCTAGGAGAGTGGAGACAACACCAAGCTTCCCCTTGGCTGCTCTGACAGCAGTAAAGCTTGGACAGCGGGCTGGGGAGGATGGGGTTCCCTGGAAAAGCCCTCCTTGCCAAGGTGGTGCATCCGGTCTGTACACTTAGGTCCTGGTGCCATTGTACCTGACGGTGTGTGGCCCTATATTCCTGATCGTGGTCTTTATCACCTGGAGGCAGCTGGTGGCTGAGCTTGGTTCTGAAAAGCAGGGGAGGTGTGCAGGAGGTAGAGAAGGTCTGAGGCCAGAGAAGGGCAGAGTCTCTCCATGAGCTCCAGGATACTTTACAGTTTCAGCCTGCTTTCAGTTAGGCAGAGGGGATGGAACAAGAATTGACTCAAGCATGGGTGGGTGGGTAGACCAAAGAAAGAGCCAGCGTCCACCAGAGTCATTGTCTGGGGCAGGAGCAAAGTAATTTTTTTTATATCATTTCAACATGTTGTTCATGTTTTGTGGTTATTAAGACATACACACAGTTACGATCTGCTTATTCGTATGGCGCTGCCAGGACTCACCATGGGAATACATGTGTTTATGACAAGGGTGCCAGCTTTTGATGTTCTTAGAGCTGCAGGAACTGCCTTAGCCACAAGTGCTGTGGATGTGCTGGAGCCCTTGAGGCATCAGAGCTGTCCCACCACCCTCCACAGCCTCTCAATCCCAGGAGTGGCATAGCTTGGACGTGCTACATCTGTGTGTGTGTGTGTGTGTGTGTGTGTGTGTGTGTGTNTGGGCTGCCATCTATGGGGTCGCACAGTCAGACACGACTGAAGTGACTTAGCAGCAGCAGCAGCAGCATGGAGCATGGATGATCATTGTTATTGTTCACGAACAGTTCATTGTGTTATAGCCCCTTATTATCATCACTCTATTTTTCGACTTGCTGCTCAGGTTGTCCCAAGTTTGGGTAGCAAGAACTCTTTCATGCTGCCTCCTGTAAGCTCCTGTAACCTTTTGCCAGGTCCTGGTCAATCTCTGTTTGGCTGTTTGGGGTCCTAGCTGGGGCACTTGGGCTCCAGAGCATGCAGGCTTCAGTGGTTGTGGTGCACAGGCTTAGTTGCTCCGCGGCATGTGGGATCCTATTTCTTCGACCAGTGTCTTGTGCACTGCAAGGTGGACTCTTAACCACTGGACCACCAGCAAAGTCCTGCTTGCAATTCTTTTCGATATGTTGTTCTGCTTTAAATCATTTAGAGAACCCAGGACTCTGCCTGACTTAGGTCCTCAATGCCAGAAGCATGTGGTTCTGTCATCCATTGCTGATAACTGGGTAACTCTCTCAACCTGAAAGAGCCTTTTTCCTGGGCAAGCTTCTGCTCCCCACTCTACTCTCATCTTGGAGATGGGGTGGGCCTGGGGAATTTGGACAGCACTTTTACATCTACATACATAGTTCCTGAGAAAATTGATTTGATTATTTTAGTCAATCAACACATTTCTTTTGAGCATCTGTACTATGAAATGCACCATGCCGGGACACTTGGAGGATAGGAAGAGATCTGAATTATGATCCTTGCTCACCAGTGCTGGCCAGTGAGGGATGATGCTTGCATGCAAAGAACTCTACAACCAGGCACTTGACAAATGGCCTGTGCCAGATACAGGACAGAGGGAGCCTTGCTTCCTGGGGTGACAAGGGAGGCTTTATCTAGGAGGCATCATTAGAAATGAATGTAGGCTAATAATAGGTGAGGCACTGTTGTTGTTCAGTCGCTAGGTTTGTGTGCAACTCTTGGCGACCCCATGGACTGCGGCACACCAGGCTCCTCGGTCCTCCATTCTCTCTTAGAGTTTGCTCAAAGAAGTGTCCAGGTGAAACACTGGAGAAGGTATTTTTCATGGCAAAAATGTGGCAGTAGGAAATTCAGTGTGTAGATAAGTTTGGCTAGAGCAAGGATTAATATAGGACAAGAAGATTGATGGAGGATTTGGTTGCAAAGGATTGAGACTGTACACTTTATCCTGGACCAAAATAGAATCTGGTGGGGAGAAGTCTAATAACTGGGGATAAATCTTGATTTCATTTTATGGCTGTAAATCTGGGATGATCTTTAGTAGTGATGTGTGGCCATAGTTTAGAATCGTTACTCTCGCTAAGTCCTTGAGAGCCTTCCTCTGTTTAGTCACTTATTTTTGGTTTCTCTGATACTTATTGATACTCCTTCTGAGAACTTGCCCAGCAGGTAAATTATAAGCCTACACTAGAGTGTATTCTGTGGAACATCACTTCTGTGAATAGGATTCCATGCTCAAAAACATTTGAGAATCACTGTGTGGTGGCTCTCTCTAGAAGGTTCACAGTGCTCATAAAAGAGTTAAAGGCTTTGCAAAATCCTGCAGCAAAAAAATTGGCTTAATTTGTTTAGTTCATCCTTTCCTAAACTTATCTACTGTAGCGGGTCAAATGATGCCCCCTTAAAAGATACATCCACATTAATCCCTGGGAATGGTGAATGTTACTTTATTTGGAAAAAGAGTCTTTACAGTTGTAACTAAATTAAGGATCTCAAGAACAGATCACTCTGAATTATAGGAGTGGGTCCTAAATCCAATGATAGGTCCACATAAGAGAAACATAGAAGGGAATTTGCGACATACAGAAGAGAAGACAGGTAGAGAAGAGAGATAATGTGAAAACTGAGGCAGTTTGGAGGGATGTGGCCGCGAACCAGGAGAGCTGAGGATGCCGACAGCTACCGGCAACTGGGGGCCAGAAGGATTTGCCCCAGAACCTCTAGAGGAAGAGCAACCTGCTGACAGCTTGATTGCAGACTCCTGGCCTCCAGAACTCCGTGGGAATATATTTCTGTCATTTTAACCTCCTCAGTTGGTGGCAGTTTGTTACGGCAGTCCTCAGAAACCATAGGCACACTTCATTTTATTGTGCTTTGAAGATTTTGCCTTAAAAAAAAAATTTGAAAGTTTGTGGCAACCCTCGGTTGTCAAATGATGGTCAACATTTTTTAGCAATAAAGTTTAAAGAAATTAAAATGTGTACATTTTTAAAGATATAATGCTTTTGCACACTTAATAGACTACAGGTTTCCCAGGTGGCGCTAGTGGTAAAGAACCAGCCTGCCTGCCGATGAAGGAGACTTAAGAGATGCGGGTTCAATCCCTGGGTCAGGAAGATCTCCTGGAGTAGAAAATGGCAACCACTGCAGTATTCTTGCCTGGAAAGTTCCATGGACAGAGGAGCCTGGTGGGGTAGAGTCCATAGGTCCCAAGGAGTCAGACACGACTGAAGTGACTTTGTATGCACACAGTGTAAGCAAAACTTTTATATGCAATGGGAAACCAAAAAAGTCACATGACTCAATTTATTGCCGTATTTGCTTTATTGAGGTNCAGAGGAGCCTGGTGGGGTAGAGTCCATAGGTCCCAAGGAGTCAGACACGACTGAAGTGACTTTGTATGCACACAGTGTAAGCAAAACTTTTATATGCAATGGGAAACCAAAAAAGTCACATGACTCGATTTATTGCCGTATTTGCTTTATTGAGGTGGTCTGGAACCAAACCCACAATGTCTCTGAGGTATGCCTGTGATCCATTTGCCCATAAAACTCTTAGGAAAAAAAAAAAACTTTTCATGGAACAACTACTGTCTATGCCCAAATATGAAGTGAGGTTTTCTTCTCCCAAATTATCCTTCATGGATATATAAGATGGAGATGGATATTTAAGATACATAAGATGGAGTTTCCTGATATTCAAGGGCTTTCAAGAGCTCATATTTCAAGCCAGTTTCTCAATCATTTACTTTTGAAGAACTAAAACACTGTGTGAGGAAAACTTGATCCTAAGACAGCTTTAATCTGTGTTAGTTTTAATTGCTGGTAAAGGTGGTCTGATGGAATTAGTTTTTTTAAAAAAAGAAGGGAACAAATAAATATAATGCAAAATTGGTAACTATTCTTGAGAGTATGAAGCAGATGCTATGGACCAGCTTGCTCATTGTCTTTTCTAATTTTATTCTGATCTGCCTTCTTATATTGAAGAAACTGGAAACTCTTAGAAGAAGTTTTCTTAGACATTGCAGTGAGCATTTTGGATGTACTTTAGGTTCCAAAAAAGAGATTCACTTGCATGAAACTTGACTTTGGAACAAGCCATTCAGTTTGGTTTGTGGATGGTCAGCAGAGGTGATATGCAACAGCAGACTCTCAGCTCCGCCAGCAGCATTCTGACTGTAGCAGAAATGGCCCAGTATCGGTGTGTGCTACAGCAGCAGAGCCAGATTTGGCTTGTGGCTTCTTGTTCTCTGGCTGGTCCTCTGGTGTGGCTTTGGAATTATTTTTGGATGCTCAGCCTACAGCCTATTTCTTGCCAAACTCCCCACTCCAGTGATTCTGAAAATTATATGATACCCTGTTACAAATCTCCTCTTGCTTAAACTAGTCAGAACAGATTCTGTTCTCTGAGGCTAGACCCTTACTGATACAGGGTATGACCTCCCTATGCAAATATTTGGTATGCATGTAAAAAGCAATGATTAAATAGCAATATAGTTAGGGATTATGTCAAAAAGACAAATCTAAACCTATAGCACAAATTTGAAAAAAACTCTGAATTTATATGATCACGGTTTAGGATTAAAATGTCCAGTGACAGCACTACATGGATTTAAAAAATATTGCATGCAAACAAAAGCAACTGTATTAGATGCTTTAAGAAGGGCCTCTTGGGATGACTGAGATATTGAAAGATTCAGGTTCAGTTCAGTTCAGTTCAGTCACTCAGTCGTGTCCGACTCTTCGTGACCCCATGAGTTGCAGCACGCCAGGCCTCCCTGTCCATCACCAACTCCCGGAGTTCACTCAGACTCACGTTCATTGAGTCCGTGATGCCATCCAGCCATCTCATCCTCTGTCATCCCCTTCTCCTCCTGCCCCCAATCCTTCCCAGCATCAGAGTCTTTTCCA
This sequence comes from Neotragus pygmaeus, assembly GCA_006410875.1. Lineage (NCBI taxonomy): Eukaryota > Metazoa > Chordata > Mammalia > Artiodactyla > Bovidae > Neotragus > Neotragus pygmaeus. The sequence continues at coordinate 224,388 of SJYV01014911.1, forward strand.
ATGAGTCAACTCTTCGCATGGGGTGGCCAAAGTACTGGAGTTTCAGCTTTAGCATCATTCTTTCCAAAGAAATCCCAGGGCTGATCTCCTTCAGAATGGACTGGTTGGATCTCCTTGCAGTCCAAGGTTAGAGTTTAAATAAAATTGAGTCGAAAAAAGCGAGAGGAAAAAAGCAATATTGCAATATCAACCTGCTATTTCACATGTTAATTACACTTTAAAAATGTAACTAAAAGGATGAAGTCAATCCTATAGACAGACGTTTAACTCTCTTACCTATTGCTGAAATATTTATATTTTCAAGTTGGCCCAAAGGCCCCCAAAACCTCAACTGTGTTTTCTGCGAGGTTTTTCCCTTGCAAAATGTGAGCTTACTCTATATTCAGAATTACCTGATACTCAAATTTTATGACATTAATATGGCCTGAAACTAATATACAGGGGGCAGCCTTTGAGGACTTCCCTGGTGGCTCAGAGGTTAAAGCATCTGCCTCCAGTGCGGGAGACCTGGGTTCGGTCCCTGGGTCTGGAAGTTCCCCTGGAGAAGGAAATGGCAACCCACTCCAGTATTCTTGCCTGGAGAATCCCATGGACTGAGGAGCCTGGTGGGTTGCAGTCCACCGGGTCACCGGACACGACTGAGTGACTTTACTTACTTACTTACCTTTGAGGAATGCTGGTCTACTGAACCAAGGAGAGCAGGCAATTTGGTTTTCGATAAACTATTCAAATGACACAAAATTGCTGTTGTGACACAGCTTCTTTCTTCTGTTTTCTTCACTGTTCCCAGGGTCTGCACGGCTTATCTTTCCCCCTACTCCTGACAGTGAGTAAGACATGGTCTCAGCCTCAGGGAGTGTGCAGCTCCAGTAATCAGGATGGTGTGCAGATGTGATTCTCAGAGGAAAGCCCCTCACACAGGCCATGACAGTGAACAGGGGACACTTCTACTTACCCAGGGGTGGATTTCAAGAAGGAGGTGGCATTGTGGTCGAGCCTGCATATAGTCAGTTCTACTAGCCGTAGATTTTACTGGACCATAAGGGTCATTCTTCAGATAAAAATTAATAGTTCCTTCCTTGGACTTCATCAATGACCAGTTGTCTGGAATTCTGAATAAAATACTGCAGGCATCTCAAACCAGAACTTTCCGGCAAGTCGATTTTCACCCAGAGGCTGCGTGCAGTAAGAGCGACCTGTGAGTTTAGCAAGTGTCTTGGCAAACAGATCGCCTCCCTCCGTTTACAAAGTAGGAAAGAGACTATTCTTCCACATCACCTTTTCTTGAGACTGTTACTAGCGGGAGGGGGTGACTCTCCGGGTCCTTGCCCCACCGGTTGCCCGGGCGCAGTTTCCCCGGAGGCCCGCTGGGGCGCACTGTGGCCCTACGGATGCGCACCCGGGCCAGGCAGGGGCGCTCGGGAGCGGCCGGCTCCAGCCTTGCGCGCAGGTGGAGACGGCGGTCGCGGTGCAGCTGCTGCCAGGCCTCCGGGGATGGCGGCGGATGCAGTTTCCAAATTCCGGCGAAGTTTGTATTTGACAGTATATCCCAGGGGCTGCACCTCGCCCTCCCGCGGAGCTGCCCTGCGCCACCATCTGCTAGGCCGTGAGTTCCGGCCATCCCTGCTGTCCACCGTCTTCCCGGAGTTGGCGCCTCAATATGTTGTCGCCCCCTAGGATGGCACGAAAGAGTGGTCCCTTTCGTGGGAGAGAGGGCTGGGGGATGGGGGAGAGGCTTCGATCGCGGTTAGGGCAGCGCGTGGTCCTCGGGCTCCGCCGCACTGGTTCGCACTGCTGTTTGCTGGTGAAAAGAGCTACTCCCGTTTTTTCGTTGGCGTCGCTTTAATTTTCTTTATATCTGCATGTCTTTAATTTTATTTAAAAAAGTGTCTGTGTTTGACTTTCCATGAGTGCTCGTTGCTGGACTGGGATATGAAATCTCCGTTCTCCTGACGCAAGAGCTCAAAACACCATGGAATCTCCCACTGTGCTTAAATATTAATGTTTATTGAAAGCAATTAACTAATAAAAAAATTTTTTTTAGTATCTCTCTCTTCCTCTCTTTGATACTTATTCTTTTGGTTCCGCACCCCCACCTTTGAGGATGCCATGCAGCTTGTGGAATCTTAAATCCCCCATCAGGGATTGAACCCTGGCCTTTGGCAGGGAAAGTATGGCATCCTAACCACTGGACCGCCAGGGAATCCCCGATTAGCTAGTTTTTAAAATGGAAAAATAATAAATACATACGGTAGAAAATGCAAGCAGTACAGAAACCTTCCCCCTTTATATGGCCCCAAGCCCCCTTCTCAGAGGCAGCCGTTTTTAGTACTTTCCTTTGATTTATTCCAGAACAAAAGTATAGGGATATCTCCTGTTCAGCTGCTTCTGTACACAAAACCTGTGCAGGGCTTCTCTTCTCCCTTTATAATACATCTTGGTGATGGCCTCACTTCAGCACAGGTGGATCCGGGACATTCTTTTAGAATGACTGCCTGGTGGTGTTCTGATAGGCAGCAAATTGTAATTATTCAATCAGTCTTTGACTGAAGGATATCGAGGTTGCTTCCAGTCTTTTGCTGTTACAAACAATTCAGTGAACATCTGTCTGTATGTGCTTGAACCATGTAACTGTGTCTATAGGATAAATTCCTAGAAGAGGAGCTGTCTTGACAAAGAATATTTTCATTTTTCATTTTCTATATCTTTCCAGCCTTCCCTGGTGTCTCAGATGGTAAAGAATCTGCCTGCAAGGCGGGAGACCTGGGTTCGGCCCCTGGGTTGGGAAGATCCCTTGGACAATGACAACTCACTCCATTGATCTTGCCTGGAGAATTCCATGGACAGAGGAATCTGGCGTGCAATGGAACGGTCCATAGGGTCGAAAAGAGTCGGACACTACTGAGTGACTTTCACTTTCTTTCTTTGCAATTAAAGGTAGCACCAAGTCATAAAGTCCTCAGTGGCTACTCCCCCTGACCCCCCCCCCCCCCCGCTGTGTTAACAATAGGTTTNTGGCGTGCAATGGAACGGTCCATAGGGTCGAAAAGAGTCGGACACTACTGAGTGACTTTCACTTTCTTTCTTTGCAATTAAAGGTAGCACCAAGTCATAAAGTCCTCAGTGGCTACTCCCCCTGACCCCCCCCCCACCCCGCTGTGTTAACAATAGGTTTATTGACCTTTAAAATCCTATTTGCCAGTGTGAAAGATTAAAAAAGTAGCATGTCATTGTTTTAATTTGCATTCTTTAAAGTTTGAGTGAGGTCTATTCTTTTTCACATGAATAAAGCAATTTGAATTCTGTGAGCAGATCTTTTTTTTCTTTCGCCTGCTTTCTGTTGGATTGTTGGACTTTTTCTTATCGATTGAAAATTCTTTTTATATACTAAATAAATTAGACTTTTGGCTCATATCTATTCATCCTTTTGACTTCATTTACAGTATTTACGTTTCATAAATTTTCATATTTACAGAGTCAAATTTATTAGTCTCTTACTTAGCTTCTGGGGTTTCTGTTTTGTTTAAAAAGACCTTCCTGACCCAAATATTGCATCTACGTATTCCCAGTCTACAGTTTTAGTCTGGCAGCCTCTCCACAGAGACCCAGATACATGAAGAGCTTCCTGGGTGCTAGAACAGAAGGGAAAGACTATTATTTTTTCCATAAGGTAAATATATAATCTGAAGTCAAATAAGTCTGAACCAGGAATCGAACCAGGGTCTTCTGCATTGCAGGTGGATTCTTTACTGTCTGAGCTACCACCTGCCAGGGAAGCCCTAAACACATTATCTTACTTACACAATAAAAAGTAATTCAATAATTTAAAATCATGTTTAGAAGAATACTTAATGCCCTGAGAAAATTTCTATAGAATACTGCTATATTTTTAAAAATAGGTTACAAAATATAAGGGGTATGAATTATATATATATATATATATATATACACACACACACATTGTTTTTCTCTAAGTGGTAGAATTATCAATGAGTTTAGTTTCTTCCTTATATCATTGTACATTTCCATATTCCCTACAATGAACCTAATCTTTGAAAACTGGTAGAAAATGTTATTTTTTAAAAAGGTCTGAGTGACTGTAACTTAAAGACAATGTGTTTAACAAGTCCTGTGCTGTGCTGTGCTTAGTTGCTTAGTTGTGTCTGACTCTTTGCGACCCCATGAATTGTAGCCTGCCAGTCTCCTCTGTCCATGGAGTTCTCCAGACAAGAATGCTGGAGGGGGTTGCTATGCCCTGCTCCAGGGGATCTTCCTACCCCAGGGATTGAACCCAGGTCTGCCTCGTTACTGGCAGATTCTTTACTGTCTGAGCCATCAGGCAAGCTCAAGAATACTGGGGTGGGTAGCCTATCCCTTCTCCAGGGGATTTTTCCTGACCCAGGAATCGAACCAGCGTCTCCTGCATTGCAGGTGGATTCTTTACCAGTTGGACTACCAGGGAAGGATATTATGGAGTTTCTAATTTCACACTCTTTTGAGCAAGTTGTGATAATATGCATCTCTCTTTTCTTCTCACTTAGCCAATTCTGTAAGTGTAAAATGTACTGCAAAGAATGAAGAATATGGATTTAGTTTTGAGATGGAGTCTTCCTGTGCCTAACTACCTTTTTGCATGTGATCAGTTAATCTCTGACTATAGTGTGTCAGGATGCCTATAGATTCTGTGCTTTCCTTTAATATCTTTTTGGGAAGTATCCATACTTTTTGCACATAAAGAGAGAAGCAAGTCAACTATTTCCTTCTGGTTTTCATATTTCAGTGCTTGCCTGACAGACTAAAAATGGAAATTTCCTTTTTAAACTGTATAGCATCTCTGAAGCTCAGAGTGAGAAACTATAAGTGTTATTACTTGTTCATCTAGAAAACATGTCAGAGACCATCTGGTCCAGTCCCTTCATTTACAGGTGAGGAAGTTGGGGTTCAGAGATGTTATCTGAGTCCTGTATTCCTTAGCTGCATGAGGTGGTGCAGGATTCACATTGGAGTTTATATTGTTTATTATCTGAATTGTACATTTTTTCTTTAGTGCAATTTTTGTGTGTGGGTAAACTGGCTTTGATTACAGAATTTCTGAATACAGCATATTCCTGTAGAATCCTGGCTGAGCCAGATGCCTGACTTCCCTCGAAAGCTCAGCTCCACGTATAGTCATCTCACCTTCTCCTTCTGCTCTACCATTTGCATTGAAAAAGTTCCTTTGTGAGTTTCCTTTCTTGTCAGCCATTTTCCATTGGTTTAGACAGTCTAACCAATTTTATGCTGCATTTTTGCTTCAGTTACTTATCAGGCTTTTAAACCCTCATCAGTAGGGCTTTCATTCATACTGTAAAATAATGCTTTAGATGAGCATTCTGAAAGTCTTGGAGAATTGAGGTTGGTTAGTTCTGGTCCTTACTGTTCCTGAACTAAGACATCAAGACTGAATCTCTTTTTCCCCACCCTTCGTAGATTGTGCAGACAGTTCTCTCCTTTGCTTTTAAATAAAGGTGTTTTTTTTTTTTTTTTTTAAGAAAAGGTTAGGGAAATTATTTTTCCTCTGGACTTGGATTCTGATAAATTATATGACCTTGGGGAAATTCCATATAGAAAGTTCCTTGTGCCTCCTTTTCCTGAAGAAAAAATAGGATATCCTCCTTAACAATGACATTCAGAATATTCGAATATAGACTATGACTTTGAATCTTGAGTTTGGCTGATAGTCACAGTCTTGCAGTGCTTTGTTAAAACTCCAGTGAGGAAATGGAGATATTAGTTAGGACCCTGTAAGTTGCAAGGGAGAAAACCAACAGAATCCAGCTTAAGCCACAAGGAGGAATTTATTGATCCTTACGAATGGGAAGGCCAAGGGAAGTAATTGTGATTTCAAATGTGACTGAATCTGGAACTTAAGGTGATGCCATCAGCTCTGTCCTTCATTCTCCTTTTTTCAGCTCTGTTTATCTCTGCCTGACTTTATTCAAGCCTTTGTGATCTTAAGCTTAAGACCTGCAGTAAGAGAGACAACATTTCTCTTCTAGTGCCCACATGTCAAATCTTAGGGAAGATTCTAACTGTTCCAGGTTAGGACACTTGCCTATCGCTGGACAAGTAATTGTAGTTAGGAGAATGGGGTACTGTGATGGGCCAGCCAGAGCCATGAGCCTATCTCTTTGAGACAGGATGGGGATTGTGGCACCATGATAGACAACTCTACCAGGATCCCATGGAGTCAGATAAGGATAGTTAAGTTCCAAATGCAAAGGGATGCTCAGCAGGCCAAACTAATACTACAGAAGCCTTTGCATGAAGTGTGAGTGTGTTAGGTATTGATTTGTTCAGTGTTTAGACATGTTTGTATCTCTCTGAAAATACAACTTGTGCATACACTCACATTTCATTTGATTTCACTATAAAGCTTAAGCTCCATTGAATGGAAGCAGCACCATAGTAAGCCTAGCAAAGCTGTGGTATTAATACCGAAATGTATATCAGGCTAGAGAAATAAAAGTAAGAAGATTATTTTTTCAAGCTTCAGTATCCTAGAGACATCATATTTATAATAGTTTTTCTTGGCTTCTTTTATCATATCATTTAGAAAAGATTTTCAAACTATTTCTTAAATTATTCAGTTCAGTTCAGTTCAATTGCTCAGTCACGTCCAACTCTTTGTGACTTCATGGACTGCAGCACGCCACACTTCCCTGTCCATCACCAACTCTCAGAGCTTGCTCAAACTCATGTCCATTGAGTTGGTGATGCCATCCAAGCATCTCATCCTCTGTTGTCCCCTTTTCCCCCTGTCTTCAATCTTGCCCAGCATCAGGGTCTTTTCCANGTTTGTCATCTTTGCTTGGTCTTCCCTTGAGTTGCAGATCTTGTTTTCCCTCCCTCCCTCTAACATCACTCTCTGTTAGCAATCAGTTTTTCCTCTGACCATATCTGTAATACCTTTGGTTAAATCATGAATGGAAAACTCTGAAGCAAGCTGTGACTTTTATTTCAGTTTGTTGGATAGTTTGAAGCCCTTTCTATATGTAAGATCCAGTGCTAGATACTTAAACTCCAAAGTGAATTAGGTGTAGTCTTTGTCCTCACAGTGTAGTAGGGCAGATATGTAAATTATGTGTCTTGTGTACTAGGACATAGGAATATACACTGAGTCATGGGAGCACAGAAAGTAGTTAAACCAGTTGGGGTAGGCTTTTGGTACAATCTCACAAAGGATTAAAGTGTTAAAGGAAAACTTGACATTGGTCAGGAAGAAAAATAGAACTTCCTGGGTGCTCTGGTGGTTAAGACTATGCCTTCCAATGCAGGGAGTGCGAGTTCAGCTGTTGGTTGGAAAACTAAGATCCTACAGGTTGCAGAGTGTGGCCAAAAAGTAAACAAACAAAAACTGAGTAAGTATATCATCCCAGAGTTCTGGGCATGCAGGACCTGTCTTAGACATTATTATTGAGTAAAAGTCCGCCCTTAAATGTTATGACTTAATTGTTATGAAAACAACAATAATCATTTATTTTGATAATGAATCTGCAAATTGGACAGGACTCAACAAGCATGGTTCATCTCTGCTCCATATAACATCAGCTGGGGCAACTCAAGTAGGAGCTGGAGGATCCATTTCCAAGTTGGTCCACTCACATGGATGACAGCTTGCTGGTAATGTTGGCTAAGAGCTCAACCAGGGCTTACCAGCTAGCATCCTCGGTTCCTTACTGTGGACTTCTCCACAGACTGCTTGGGCTTCCTCAAGGCATGGTGGCTGAGTTCCAAGCATGAGCATCCCCAGAGAACAAGGAGAAAGGACAGGACATTTTTATGACCTAGCCATACAAGTTATGTAAGTTCTTCCACTGTACTTCACTGATCAAGTATGTCAGGAGGACTCACCCATTTTCAAGGGGAGAGGATATAAACCCACTACTGTAAGATGGAAGAATTGTCTGTTAGTCAAATAATAAAAATATGTGAATGGGAGATATTATTATANCCACTGTACTTCACTGATCAAGTATGTCAGGAGGACTCACCCATTTTCAAGGGGAGAGGATATAAACCCACTACTGTAAGATGGAAGAATTGTCTGTTAGTCAAATAATAAAAATATGTGAATGGGAGATATTATTATAGCTTCTTAAAACATATGTACAGTCTGTTATAAAGTCCCTGTCCTCAGCCCCATATTTCTAGACAGCTCTGCCCTGCTGCCATGCTTCACCGATAGCCCTCACTGCTTTGTTTCTGTGACATTAACATTTTTCATCATTTTTTGTTCTCTATTTTTGTATGTGTAATTTAATAACATCTTTTGTACTCCATACTTAAGTTTGTTTTTTTCTCTTTTTTAATTCTTTTTGAAGAAGTACTTCAAAAATTCTCATAGCGAGGGCCTATGGATGTTAAACGCTTCTATTTTTTGGTATTTGTATATGTGTCTTTATTTTGTTCCTAAAAATTGTGAGCTATAAATAAAATTTTTGTTTGGCCATTTTCCTGAAGCACTTTGAATATATTAAGTCACCATTTTCTGCCTTCTACTGAGAAGTCTGTTAAGTCCTATTGTTAAAACTTTGTGGTAGCCTATCTTCTTTCACCAGTTATTTTGGTAATTTTTCTCCTTATTCTTGATTTATGTGACATTTGCACATGACTATATTTTTTATTATTCAGTAGTTGAAGTATATTTCTACCTACAAACTCGTGTTTTCCTTGAGAATTTTGGTCATTTCCATTTTCTTACTTTTCTGTCTTCTTTAAAAATACATGCTTGGTGAATTTTTTTCTAACTCTAGCTTTTATATATGTTAATTGATATCATAATTAAATTACTTTGTGCTATTTTCCAATCCACTAATTCCTCTTTTATTGTGTCTTATCTAGAAATTCTTAATTTTTTTCTCCTTTTAGACTCTATTTTCCAATTGCTGTTCTGTCCAAATTCTGTCAATTTTTGCTTTGTATTTTTTGTTCATTTTCGTAGATATTCTTTATCTCTTTGATGTTCCTACACAAATTTATTCTGTAGTTTTTCTCAGAAAACCCTGTAAAATTAATTTCCTTTGAGAAAGAGCAGGTTTTCAATCTGTTAATGATTTTTGGCTGCCTTCCTTAGCATAAGACTTGAGAGCATTTTCAAGTTTAGTCTCATCAACTTCAAAGTTTATTTTCCTCATTTTTGTCTCTGTGTGTATCCTTCTTATTTTGTGTAGATTGTAGATGTCACTTTGTAGCACTTCTGAACACTCAGGCTGGCCCACATCCTCTCCAGTGGCAGTTTTTTGGAAAGGTCAAATCCTGTTACTAAGCCAGCAGGTAGCTTGGTTCTACTTCTGATCTTTCTGCTCTCCTGCACCCCTATGACCACAATCTCCCACAAGCAAAAGCTCTAGTTAGAACCAACAGTAGCTTCTTTTGGCCTTGCGTCACGGTTGGGAATTTTCCCTATAGCATTTTAATTGAGATACTGAATCTAGCTTTAATCTCCCGGTTTGCAGGGAGAGCTTCAGTCTATCCTGCCCCATGAGAGCTGGGTTATTGGCTACCACTACTTTGGTTTGGAGCATGACCCAGAAGCCTTGTGGCTTCGGCTCTATTCACTGCTTTGCATTTAAGTTCTATTTCAGTCCATGGAGATATTTGTTATGATTTTCAGCTCAACTCTGTCTTTTGNGTGGATCACGTGGCTCGAACCCTGGAGTTCCTCTGGACATTCCTGTGGCAAGCGCCTCCTCTTGACATGTGACGGGACCGTTGGTTATCCATCCCAGATGATGCCGGGAAAGGAAGCCTGATCTCGAGCTGAGCAGGGGGACATGGTGGAACTCTTGAGTTGTGGCAGGACCCTCTGTGTTCCTCTCACGTGGAGACATGTATGTCGGGATATTCCTGAGTGGCTGCAAGCGTGTGAAGGAAACTGTCGAGGTCCTTGTGGGATGGAGGTAACTTCCTGCGAGGTTCTGCAGAGGAAAAAGCTCTCATTTCACCTGGAGCAGAGATCCTCCTGGTTTTTCTCGAGTTGCGGCAGGTTTCTCTCGACTTACCGCGGGGACCCCAGGGACTCGCCCCTGTGCCCTCCAGAAAGGCCAGGCTCCATGCGAGTTGCCAGGGGCCTCTGGGGATTTCTTGGCAGTCAGGGCCTGCTCCTAAGTCCTCATCTGGAGCCTGAGGATTCCCTCCACTGCTTACTAGGCCCGTGGGGTTTCTCTGGAGGCTCCCCAATGGAGTCAGGTCTCGTCTCCAGTAGAAAAGTGCACGTCTGCTTTTCCTCCCGACATCTGGGGTCTCGTGGGTGATGTGTCGTGACCCCCAGAGTTCCTCTGGACACTCCTGAAAGCACCTCCTCGTGACATACGAGGGGACCAGCTGGAATCCTTCCCTGACTAATCAGTGAAAGGAACCCTGGTCTCGAATGGAGCAGGGGGACACGGGGCTCCTCTTGAGTTTTAGTTGGAATCTTGGTTTTCCTCTCGATTGGAGACGTGAATGTCGGGATATTCTTGAGTCACTGCAAGGGTGTGAAGAAACTCTTCGAGGTTCATGAGGGATGGGGTGACTTCCCGTGAGGCGCCACAGAGGAAAAGGACCTCATTTCGCCTGGAGGGGAGATCCTACTGGTTTTTCTCGAGTTGTGGCAGGTTTCTCTCGAGTTAAGATGGGGACCCCAGGGATCCGCCACTGTGCCCTCCAGAAAGACCAGGTTCCACGTGAGTTGCCAGGGCCCTCTGAGGATTCCATGGCAGTTGGTGCCATCTCCTAATTCCTCGTTTGGAGCCTGAGGATTCCCTCCAATGCTTACTTGGATCATGGGCTTCCTCTGGAAGCTCCACAGGGGAGTAAGGTCTCGTCTTCAGTGAAGACGTACAGGTCCATTTTCCACACAAGCTGTAGCTGCAGGGTCAATCTTCTCGTCGAGGTGACACAGGGTTCTGTGGCTTCCCCTCGAGCCTTTCCCACAGGGTTGAAACACGTACAAACGTGGTGGGTGCCAATACTCAGGGTGACAGTCGAGGCGGCCCAGGGTCACCAGGATCCGATGGAGTGGACAGAGACATCTGGGAGTCTTGTGGAACAGGTGGCGCGACCCCCGGAGTTCCTCAGGACACTCCTGTGGAGAGCACCTCCTCTTGAAATGCGATGGGACGTTCAGAAATCCATCCCTGACGAAGCAGGAAAACGAAGCCTGATTTCGTGCAGAGCAGGGGGACACGGGGTTCCTCTTGAGTGGAGATGTGTATGCCGGGCTATTCTTGAGTCACTGCAAGGGTGTGAAGTAACCCGTCGAGCTCATGAGGGATGGGTTGACTTCCCGTGAGGTGCCACAGATGACAAGGGTATCATCTCGCTTGGAGGGGAGATCCTCCTGGTTTTTCTCGAATTGAGGCAGGTTCCTCTCGACTTAGGATGGGGACCCCAGGGACCAGCTCCTGGGCCTTCCGGAAAAGCCAGGCTCCATACTAGTTTCCAGGGACCTCTAGGGATTCCTTGGCAGTTGGTTCTTTCTCCTAAGTCCTCGTCTGGCACCTGAGGATTCCTCTCCACTGCAGACGTGGACAGGGGTGTTCCTCTGGAGGCTCCCCAGGAGAGTCAGGTCTCGTTTTGATTGGAGACGTGCACTTCCGCTTTCTTCCCTAGCTGTAGCTGCAGGGTCTGGCTTCCTGTCTAGGTGACACAGGGGTCTGGGGCATCCCTTTGAGTCTTTCCCACAGGATTAAACATGTGCCACCGTGGTGTGAGTCAATCTTCAGGGTGGCTGCCGAGGCAGCTCAGATTCACCAGGTCCCGATGGAGTGGACAGAGACATCTGGGGTTCATGTGAAATAGGTGGCGTGACCCCCGGAGTTCCTCTGGACATTCCTTTGGAGAGCACCTCCTCGTGATATGTGAGGGGGCCGGCGGGAATCCTTCCCCCATGAATCAATGAAAGGAACCCTGGTCTCGAACGGAGCAGGGGGACACGGGGCTCCTCTTGAGTTATGGTGGGAACCTCGGTGTTCCTCTCAAGTGAATACCTGAATGTCGGTATATTCTTGGTCACCAAGGGTGTGAATGAATCCTTCGAAGTTCATGAGGGACGGGTGACTTCCCATGAGGTGCCACAGAGGACAAGGGCCTCATTTCGCTTGGAGGGGAGATCCTCCTGGTTTTTCTCGAGTTGCAGCAGGTTTCCCTTGTTTTACGACAAGTCCCCAGGGACTCACCCCTGTGCACTCCGGAAAGGCCAGGCTCCACTCGAGTTGCCAGGGGCCTCCAGGGATTCCTTGGCTGTCGGTTCCGGCTCTTAAGTCCTCGTCTGGAGTGTGAGGATTCCCTCCACTGCTTCCTTGGACCGTGGGGTTTCCCCTGAGGCTCCCCCAAGGAGTCAGGTCTTGTCTGGAGTGTAGACGTGCACCTCCGCTTTACTACCGAGCTGTAGCTGCAGGGTCAGTCTTCCCATCGAGGGGACAAAGGGGTCAGGGGCATCCCCTCGAGTCTTTCCCACAGGCCTGAAACACGTGACACCGTGGTGAGAGCCAACTTCGGGTGACTGTCGAGAGGGCTCAGGCCCACCAGGTTCCGATGGAGTGGAAAGAGACATTTGGGGTATCGTGGAACAGATGGCGCAACCCCCGTAGTTCTTCTGGACATTCCTGTGGAGAGTGGCTTCTCGTGATATGCGAGGGGACCAGCAGGAATCCTTCCCCTACGAATCAGTGAAAGGAACCCTGGTCTCGAACGGAGCAGCGGGACACAGGGATCCTCTTGAATTGTGGTGGGACCCTCAGTATTCCTCTCGCATGGAGTTCTGTATGTTTGGATATTCTTGAGTCACTGCAAGGGTGTGAAAGAACCCATTGAAGTTCATGAGGGATGGGGTGACCTCCTGTGAGGTACCGCAGAGGACAGTGGCCTCATTTCACCTGAAGGGGAGATCCTCCTTGTTTATCTCGAGTTGCAGCAGGTTTCTCTCGATTTAAAATGGGGACACCAGGAACCCGCCCCTGTGCACTCTGGAAATGCCAGGCTCCAGCAAGTTGCCAGGGCCCTCTGGGGATTCCTTGGTAGTCGGTTCCGGCTCCTATTTCCTCCTCTGGCACTTGAGGATTCCTCTCCACTGCAGATACAGGGGTCTGGGGCTTCCCCTCGAGGCTTTCCCACAGGGTTGAAACATGTGCCTACATGGTGAGATCNACAGAGCTCTTAGGTTAAAGTTGTGTAACTGTGTTCTTTTTCTGTTTTTAAAGAAGACCCTGACCTGGCTGAGACTGTGTTCCTCAAATGAGTCTCCTCCTACCCTTCCTAGTGATTGTTTTCTAGGAGTCTAACAAATGGCATGTGCTTTTAGAGCTTTGATTTTATTTAATGATTTTGGGGAAACCTAATTTTTTTGGCCACTAAAACATACTGATTCAATAGAACAGAGTGTTAAATTTGCATGGATTTTAAAATAACACATGAAATTTTACAGTTCTGTTATAATTGGTAGTCTTTAAAATCTTTTTAATAAATGGAAGAGGTTTCCAAAAGGCATTATTATATCTTTCACCCTTCATTTACTAATACACCAATAGATAGTGCCAAGGAGTGACTAGTCAGTGTTTATAAAGTTGGAAGAAAGGTTCCCTGTTGGATGCTTGTTTTTATACGAGCAGTGACGGTGCTGTTTCCTTCATTTGACTCATCATTGTTTACAAAAGTAAAGCAGGATTCTCTGAGTGAAAATTTTCTAAATCATTGATGGGGTGTTTTCCCTCTGTGAACAATTAGTTCTTTAGACCAGTTTCCAGTCCACCCCCCCCCNTGATGTGCTCATGGGGTGACGTTCCAGAATGTGGGGAAAGGAAATCCAGTGGCAGTTCCTTAGCTTGGCCATTCCCTTTGTCTGGAAAACTGCTTACCCTGACACCCCTTTTGCTTGCTCCCTCAATTCAAGCTTTTGCTCAAAAGTGAAGTTTTCAGTGAGGCTGAGGTTAAACGGGGTTAGAAAGCCATGCAGTTGTCAGGAGCCGTAGTGACTTTGTTTACATGGTAGCTTGCAAATCACTTGGCTCTTCTGGCCCCACTTAATGTACTTTTTTTGGTACACAAAGTGTTTTTGCAAATAGAGTTGTTTGAGAGGACTTGATGAGGGAATTCTGTGAGTTCTATCCATCTGTTTCATCATAACTCAAGGGGTAGAAGAGTAGACAGCCATGTACTAGCCAGGCATGCACCTGGCTGGGTCATCATAACACCCGCTCCTTGACTTACCTACTTTGGTAAACATGTGCTGGGAAGTTGGGGCATGGAGGTTAATGGGTGAGGGCAGAGTGACCTTATAACCCTGCCCTGAAAATAAGCTCTGGTCCATTTTTGCAGTGAAGTATTCCTACTCCAGAGTAGAATACGGTTGTCTGCTATCTCCCTTTCCACACCAGCAAGAAGGATTTAGATTGTTGAAGACAGGTTGGAACTCTGACTTACAGCCAGCTGTGCTTGTCTACGCTTGACCCTCTCCCTGTTCCCTAATTGGGGCCTTCATGGGAGTTTGTCTTTGTAATGGTCTTATATGGGGCTGGATTAGTGAAGAGGAGAAACTGTATCTATCTTTCACAGTATTCACTGTATGAATGCCTTTCTAAGGTACAGCCTCATGGAAATACTCAGGGACCTCCTTTCATCCTTATTTCTTTACCTGTTTCTCTTCCAGAGGCAACACCTGCCTGGCTTATTTATAGATATCAAGGGTATCTCTGTTTATAGGTATCTCCTACACCACCTTATGGGCTTCCCTGGTGGCTCAGATGATAAAGAATTGCCTGTGATGCAAGAGACCTGGGTTCGATCCCTGGGTCAGGAAGATACCCCAGAGAAGGGAATGGCAACCCACTCCAGTATTCTTGCCTGGAGAATCCCATGGACAGAGGAACCTGGTGGGCTATGGGGTTGCAAAGAATTGGACACAACTGACTAACACACACACACACACACACACACACTGCCTTAGAGAGGCAAAGACAGGCCCATCTGCTATCTGTTTGCTCCAGCAGATACATCTAGGAAGTAAGATGGGTTTTTATGGCACTGTCCCTTCTGTAGAGCTCATGAAGGGATTGGCAGAGCGATCCTGGACTACCAAGAGGGATTGTGGTCAGGAGGAGATGTGCCTTCTCAATCAGGGCTGATAATTCTGAGGCAGCCATGGGCTTCTTTTTCTCTGGGCCTGGCTAGATAAAATATCTTCTTATTAGTTAGAAATGTGTATTCCTGTCTGAAAGCCAGAAGAGGGCTTGAAGGACCTCCTCATGGAGGCTGCTCCTCTGTGTCTATTTCTTTTCTTTTTTTAACTTGAGGGAACCAATGTTGAACAAAGGCTGAGGTAGCAGAAGAGTCCATTTATAGAACTTGTGAAAAACAGAGTCAGGAAAAGAGCAGATATTCTCTCATGGGATGGCAATTTTCAAGGCTATACATTGTGAAATAGCCTAAAGAGGGAAGTGGCTTTGATCTGATTCATATCTGACCCCTCTTTCCATGCTCATAAAAGATGGTGTGTCCAGGCTCAGGGCTAAGGGTGACTTTTGACTTGAGAGCTCAACTGTCAAATATTTTGTGCAGGTTGCAGGGCATGCCTGGTGCAGCTCTCAAAGTTTCCTGACCCTCCCAATTCCATTCCTCACTCTTGCTAAGTAGTCTTAGTGAAAACACTGGAGTGTGAAGATGATAAACCAGAGAAAGGCACACTGCTGAGCAGTGAAACATTATTAATAGGGGACTGAGTCATGAACTAATATCATTTAGAGAAGTTTTTTTTTTTTTTTAAGTATTCCCAGAGTAAACTATTTCTCTTTATGAAACTTTGGAGTTTATTCTAGCCTTTATCAAATTTCTAATGACTTTCTATTTGCTCTTGCTTCAGTTTGCTTTTATAACACTAAATGTTTGCCATAAAATATTAAACCAGGAGAATAAGGGGCAAAAGCCTGTACATCCTCATTCATTCTCTCTCCTAGAGCCATGTTGTCAGATGGAATATTGCCCAGTGAACTGCCCCTTGGGAAGAGCCTAATCAGTGGTGTAGGATGAGTTCAGAGAAGTTTGAAATCGTCTGAGCCAGGGGGTGGTACGGGGGCAGGAGGGATTTGAGCTGGGCCTCAATGGGGCAAGATTTGGCTGTGAAGAAGTGAATGGGGGAAGGCTTTTGCAGAAAAGTACATGTCATAGGCAGAAGCACGGAGGGAAAAGCACAGGGTTGACTGAGGCAGTGATGAGTGACTGATGATAGTGGAAGATGAGCCTGGAAAAGTAAATTGGCTCAGGCTGAGGGTCTCAAATGCCAGGAATTTAGCACCCTGGCAGTGACCGAAGTTTCTGAATAGGGACCTTGCCTCTATGATGTTCAGTCATTCATGTGTGGTAGATAACCTTCCCTGTCTGTACACATATGTTATTCTTTCCCTGAAGAGATGGAGCCTACCCCACTTCCCTTTAAATCTGGGTTGGCCTTAGTGACATGCTTAACCAATAGAATATTGTAGAAATGACATTCTGAGACTTTGAAGAATAGGTCATAAGAAGCCTTGCAGCTTCCTCCTGGGCCCCTTGGAATATCCAGTCTTGGGATGCTCTCTATAACTGGAGTGAAAGTGAAAGTAAAGTCACTCAGTTGTGTCCGACTCTTTGCGACCCCGTGGACTGTAGCCCACCAGGCTCCTCTGTCCATGGGATTCTCCAGGCAAGAATACTGGAGTGGGTTGCCATTTTCTTCTCCAGGGGATCTTCCTGACCCAGGGATCGAACCCAGGTCTCCTGCATTGCAGGCAGACTAACCTCTGAGCCACCAAAACTGATTTGAAAAGATACATGCACCCCGTTGGTCATAGCAGCACTATTCACAATAGCTAAGTCATGGAAGCAACCTAAATGACCATTGACAGATGAACAGATAAAGAAGATGAGGTACGTATATACAATAGAACACTGCTGCTGCTAAGTCGCTTCAGTCATGTCCAACTCTGTGCGACCCCACAGATGGCAGCCCACCAGGCTCCCACCATCCCTGGGATTCTCCAGGCAAGAACACTGGAGTGGGCTGACATTTCCTTCTCCAATGTATGAAAATAAAAAGTGAAAGTGAAGTTGCTCAGTCGTGTCCGACTCTTAGTGACCCTACTGCAGCCCACCAGGCTCCTCTGTCCATGGGATTTTCCAGGCAAGAGTACTGGAGTGGGGTACCACTTGCCTTCTCCACAATAGAACACTATTCAGCCATAAAAAAGAATGAAATAATGCCATTTACAGCAACATGGATGGACCTAGAAATTAAAAAAAATATTTTTCTTTATTATTTATATATTTGGCTGCATTGGGTCTTAGTTGCAGCACATGGAATCTTTCCTTGAGGGACACAGGCTCCAGTGCTCAGGGGCTCAGTGGTTGTGGCATGGGGGCTTCGTTACTCTGCAGCATGTGGGGTCTTAGCTCCCCACCAGAGACTGAACCCATCATCGCAAGGTGCATGGTTAACCACTGGACCACTAGAGATGTCCCAGACCTAGATATTATCATACCAAATGAAGTAAGTTAGACAGAGAAAGACAAATATCATACAAGAGCACTTTTATGTGGAATCTAAAATATGATTCAAATGAACTTATTTACAAAACAGAAATAGACTCACAGACATAGAAAACAAGCTTATGATGGTTACCAAAGGGGAAAGGTTGTTGTTCATTCACCCAGTTGTGGTCGACTCTTTGTGACCCCATGGACTGCAGTAAGCCAGCCTTCCTGCCCCTCACCATCTCCCAGGGTTTGCACAAGTCCATGTCCATTGCATCGGTGATGCCATCCAGCCATCTCCTCCTCTGATGCCCTCTTCTCCTTCTGCCCTCCATCTTTCCCAGCATCAGGGATTTTCCAATGAGTCAGCTGTTCGAATCAGATGACCAAAATACCGGAGCTTCAGCTTTAGCATCAGTCCTTCCAACAAGTATTCAGGGTTGATCTCCCTTAAGATTGACTGGTTTGATCTCCTTGCTATCCAAGGGACTTTCAGGAGTCTTCTCTAGCACCACAGTTCAAAGACATCAATTCTTTCATGTTCTGCAAAATATATTTATGGTCCAGCTCTCACAGCCATATGTGACCACTGGGAAGACCATAGCCTTGACTATATGGACCTTTGTCAGCAGAGTAATGTCTCTGCTTTTCAATGGACTATCTAGGTTTGTCACAGCTTTCTTGCCAAGAAGCAATCATCTTCTGATTTCATGGCTGCAGTCACCATCTGCGGTGATTTTAGAGACCAAGAGGAGATCTGTCAGTGCTTCCACATTTTTCCCTTCTATTTGCCATGAAGTAATGGGCCAGATGCCATGATCTTAGTTTTTAAAATATTTAGTTTTAAGCCGGCTCTTTCTCTCTCCTCCTTCACCCTCATCAAGAGGCTCTTTAGTTCCTCTTTGGTTTCTGCCATTAGAGTACCATACACATATCTGAGGTTGTTGATGGGGAAAGGAGGGAGGAACAAATTAGGAGTTTGGGATTAGCATACAACTATTATATATAAAATGGATAAATGATAAAGTCCTACTGTGTAATACAGTGAACTGTTTTCAATATTGTGTGATAATCCATAGTGAAAAAGAATATGAAAAATAATATATGTATCTATATAACTGAATCACTTTGCTGTACTCCAGAAACTAATACAATGTTGTAAATAAACTATAGAAAAGGAGAAAGTATTAATCACTTAGTCATGTCTGACTCTTTGCAGCCCCATGGATTGTAGCTTGCCAGGCTCCTCTGTCCATGGAATCCTCCAGTTAGCAATACTAGAGTGGATAGCCATTCCCATCTCCAGGGGATCTTCCCAACCCAGGGACTGAACCTTTGTATCCCACATTGCAGGCAAATTCTTTACCATCTGAGCCACCACAGCTATACTTCAATAAAAAAAAAAAAAAAAAAAA
>SJYV01014911.1:244069-268423 GCA_006410875.1 Neotragus pygmaeus
AAAGCCTGTACATCCTCATTCATTCTCTCTCCTAGAGCCATGCTGTCAGATGGAATATTGCCCAGTGAACTGCCCCTTGGGAAGAGCCTAATCAGTGGTGTAGGATGAGTTCAGAGAAGTTTGAAATCGTCTGAGCCAGGGGGTGGTACGGGGGCAGGAGGGATTTGAGCTGGGCCTCAATGGGGCAAGATTTGGCTGTGAAGAAGTGAATGGGGGAAGGCTTTTGCAGAAAAGTACATGTCATAGGCAGAAGCACGGAGGGAAAAGCACAGGGTTGACTGAGGCAGTGATGAGTGACTGATGATAGTGGAAGATGAGCCTGGAAAAGTAAATTGGCTCAGGCTGAGGGTCTCAAATGCCAGGAATTTAGCACCCTGGCAGTGACCGAAGTTTCTGAATAGGGACCTTGCCTCTATGATGTTCAGTCATTCATGTGTGGTAGATAACCTTCCCTGTCTGTACACATATGTTATTCTTTCCCTGAAGAGATGGAGCCTACCCCACTTCCCTTTAAATCTGGGTTGGCCTTAGTGACATGCTTAACCAATAGAATATTGTAGAAATGACATTCTGAGACTTTGAAGAATAGGTCATAAGAAGCCTTGCAGCTTCCTCCTGGGCCCCTTGGAATATCCAGTCTTGGGATGCTCTCTATAACTGGAGTGAAAGTGAAAGTAAAGTCACTCAGTTGTGTCCGACTCTTTGCGACCCCGTGGACTGTAGCCCACCAGGCTCCTCTGTCCATGGGATTCTCCAGGCAAGAATACTGGAGTGGGTTGCCATTTTCTTCTCCAGGGGATCTTCCTGACCCAGGGATCGAACCCAGGTCTCCTGCATTGCAGGCAGACTAACCTCTGAGCCACCAAAACTGATTTGAAAAGATACATGCACCCCGTTGGTCATAGCAGCACTATTCACAATAGCTAAGTCATGGAAGCAACCTAAATGACCATTGACAGATGAACAGATAAAGAAGATGAGGTACGTATATACAATAGAACACTGCTGCTGCTAAGTCGCTTCAGTCATGTCCAACTCTGTGCGACCCCACAGATGGCAGCCCACCAGGCTCCCACCATCCCTGGGATTCTCCAGGCAAGAACACTGGAGTGGGCTGACATTTCCTTCTCCAATGTATGAAAATAAAAAGTGAAAGTGAAGTTGCTCAGTCGTGTCCGACTCTTAGTGACCCTACTGCAGCCCACCAGGCTCCTCTGTCCATGGGATTTTCCAGGCAAGAGTGCTGGAGTGGGGTACCACTTGCCTTCTCCACAATAGAACACTATTCAGCCATAAAAAAGAATGAAATAATGCCATTTACAGCAACATGGATGGACCTAGAAATTAAAAAAAATATTTTTCTTTATTATTTATATATTTGGCTGCATTGGGTCTTAGTTGCAGCACATGGAATCTTTCCTTGAGGGACACAGGCTCCAGTGCTCAGGGGCTCAGTGGTTGTGGCATGGGGGCTTAGTTACTCTGCAGCATGTGGGGTCTTAGCTCCCCACCAGAGACTGAACCCATCATCGCAAGGTGCATGGTTAACCACTGGACCACTAGAGATGTCCCAGACCTAGATATTATCATACCAAATGAAGTAAGTCAGACAGAGAAAGACAAATATCATACAAGAGCACTTTTATGTGGAATCTAAAATATGATTCAAATGAACTTATTTACAAAACAGAAATAGACTCACAGACATAGAAAACAAGCTTATGATGGTTACCAAAGGGGAAAGGTTGTTGTTCATTCACCCAGTTGTGGTCGACTCTTTGTGACCCCATGGACTGCAGTAAGCCAGCCTTCCTGCCCCTCACCATCTCCCAGGGTTTGCACAAGTCCATGTCCATTGCATCGGTGATGCCATCCAGCCATCTCCTCCTCTGATGCCCTCTTCTCCTTCTGCCCTCCATCTTTCCCAGCATCAGGGATTTTCCAATGAGTCAGCTGTTCGAATCAGATGACCAAAATACCGGAGCTTCAGCTTTAGCATCAGTCCTTCCAACAAGTATTCAGGGTTGATCTCCCTTAAGATTGACTGGTTTGATCTCCTTGCTATCCAAGGGACTTTCAGGAGTCTTCTCTAGCACCACAGTTCAAAGACATCAATTCTTTCATGTTCTGCAAAATATATTTATGGTCCAGCTCTCACAGCCATATGTGACCACTGGGAAGACCATAGCCTTGACTATATGGACCTTTGTCAGCAGAGTAATGTCTCTGCTTTTCAATGGACTATCTAGGTTTGTCACAGCTTTCTTGCCAAGAAGCAATCATCTTCTGATTTCATGGCTGCAGTCACCATCTGCGGTGATTTTAGAGACCAAGAGGAGATCTGTCAGTGCTTCCACATTTTTCCCTTCTATTTGCCATGAAGTAATGGGCCAGATGCCATGATCTTAGTTTTTAAAATATTTAGTTTTAAGCCGGCTCTTTCTCTCTCCTCCTTCACCCTCATCAAGAGGCTCTTTAGTTCCTCTTTGGTTTCTGCCATATCTGAGGTTGTTGATGGGGAAAGGAGGGAGGAACAAATTAGGAGTTTGGGATTAGCATACAACTATTATATATAAAATGGATAAATGATAAAGTCCTACTGTGTAATACAGTGAACTGTTTTCAATATTGTGTGATAATCCATAGTGAAAAAGAATATGAAAAATAATATATGTATCTATATAACTGAATCACTTTGCTGTACTCCAGAAACTAATACAATGTTGTAAATAAACTATAGAAAAGGAGAAAGTATTAATCACTTAGTCATGTCTGACTCTTTGCAGCCCCATGGATTGTAGCTTGCCAGGCTCCTCTGTCCATGGAATCCTCAGTTAGCAATACTAGAGTGGATAGCCATTCCCATCTCCAGGGGATCTTCCCAACCCAGGGACTGAACCTTTGTATCCCACATTGCAGGCAAATTCTTTACCATCTGAGCCACCACAGCTATACTTCAATTTAAAAAAAAAAAAAAAAAAAAAACAACCTTGGGATGCTCCCTCTTGGAACCCAGCCACCATGTGAGAAGACCAAGACACATAGAGAGGTCACGTGTTTGGACTCTGAATGAGCGCCCAAGCCGAGCTCCTCCACAGTATCAGAGCATAAAGAAGGATGGAACTTGGATTCGTGATATAGTCAAGTCACTGACTCAAATCCAACCCTGACTTCCAGTATAGNAGAAGACCAAGACACATAGAGAGGTCACGTGTTTGGACTCTGAATGAGAGCCCAAGCCGAGCTCCTCCACAGTATCAGAGCATAAAGAAGGATGGAACTTGGATTCGTGATATAGTCAAGTCACTGACTCAAATCCAACCCTGACTTCCAGTATAGGAACCAATAAAACAATTTTATTGTTTTTAGTCAATTTGAGTTTATTTTATTTCTACCATGAAATGGATTCTAAATGATATAGAGAAGTACTGGATACATACTAGTTACAGTTCTCTCCTCTTAACTCTGTAATCCAGCACGAATGTCTCTTAACCTGCTTCCTTATTTCTGCACCTTTAAGGGATGCTTTATGTGGATGATCTTCCTAAAGTATTCCACACTTTTGCTTCAAGTAAAAGCATAGCTCTCTCCTGGACCTTGTTCTATGCACACTGAGAAATTTCTCTTCCATCAATTACTTTTACATTTTAGAACCATTTACTTTCTGTTTGCTCCATGCATGAAAGCTACTCTACCCTTAATTTGACCTGTCTCTTGAGAAACCTATATGCAGGTCAGGAAGCAACAGTTAGAACTGGACATCGAACAACAGACTANTGTCTAATCATTTGTCAGTTGTTTCATTTGCTATTATTTTTTCTCATTCTGAGGATTGTCTTTTCACCTTGTTTATAGTTTCCTCTGCTGTGTGAAAGCTTTTAAGTTTCACTAGGTCCCACCTGTCTATTTTTGTTTTTATTTCCATTACTGTAGAAGGTGGGTAATAGAAGATCCTGCTGTTATTTATGTCATAGAATGTTTTGCCTGTGAGTTTTATAGTTTGTAATCATACATTTAGGTCTTTAATCCATTTTGATTTATCTAGTTTCATCCTTTTGCATGTAGCCATCTAGTTTTCCCAGTACCACTTAATGAAGAGACTATCTTTGCCCCATTGTATATTCTCGCCTCCTTTGTCAAAGATAAGATGCCTGTAGGTGTGTGGGTTTACCTCCGGGCTTTCTGTCTTGTTCTCAGATACCATATTCTTAAACAGGCCTTCCCTGATAGCCTTGTCTAGTGACTCCTGCCTGCCTTTAACTTTCACATTACCCTCCATTTTCTTTTTCAAACTTTTATCACTACTATAGTACATGTAACATGTTTATAATCTCTTTCTCCCCACTAAAATGTAAGATCCATGTTCCTTTTTTTCATTGCTCACCAGTCTCCTCACTACTTAGAACAGTGCCTGATACATAGTAGGCACTCAATAAATATTAACATTTGTTGGAAGAATTGTGTACAAGTAGCACATCAGAAAAGATGATCAACACCGTCAGCCATCAGAAACATGCAAATCAAAACCACAGTGAAATACTTCTTCATACACCCTTTGTTGTCGTTCAGTCGCCAAATCATGTCCAACTCTTTGTGGCCCCAGAAACAGCACTTTGTTGGCTTGGTGCCCTTTATGGTTGGCTTCCTGGAGGAAGGCCCCTGCTCAGGGGCCCAGAATCCGAATCTTGCGGTCTTTACAGGCAGTGGCCAGCAGGCTGCCATTAGTGTGAAAGACATGGAGAGGATCACATCTTGGTGACAGTTAATTGTCTTCACGGGGTTCATGATTACAGACTNAGGCCCCTGCTCAGGGGCCCAGAATCCGAATCTTGCGGTCTTTACAGGCAGTGGCCAGCAGGCTGCCATTAGTGTGAAAGACATGGAGAGGATCACATCTTGGTGACAGTTAATTGTCTTCACGGGGTTCATGATTACAGACTTCTTTGAATCCAGGTTCCAGACCATCACCTTGTAGTCGTAGCTGGAGCTGAAGAGGATGTTGGCAGCCATGGGGTGCCACTCCACCAGGCCCTCTCTGCAGGCATGGCCCACCAGCTCCTTCCTGAAAGCAGTAGGTTCTTGGTCAGCAGCTGCTTGGGGATGCCCCAGATTTTAATCATGGCATCTTCAGAACAGGAGGCGATCTCAAAATCATTGAAAGGGTTCCATCTGACATCTAAGACATTCCCTCTATGCCTGCAGACCTTCAGGTAGTGGGGGGTCCAACTTTCCCATCTGGTGCAAGGGGATGACGAGGAAGGCACCCCCACCAGTACACTCAGTCACAACTGCAATGAAGCTGGGGTTCACAGCACAGAAATGATTGTCTGGGACACAATGGGTGATGGGCACAGAGTCATAGCAGTTCTTGCTGGCTGGTTTGCCGAAGATGTGGCGGAACTTGGAGCTCCAGTACTGGGGGTGCTATGACATCTTAAAGTCGCTCCAGTGCCTCGCAGCTGCCGCTCCCATCTTTTAGGGTTTTNGAGGCAATCTGACCTAACTCACTCTTCCTACCCATTTCAACATCTCTGTGTTTTCACCCATCCTTTCTTCCTTCCTCATATCACAAAAGCAGAAGTGCCCATAGTTAATACTTTCTTGCTGCATCTTATATCCCATCCCCTCCTGCCTTTTCTTCTTCTTTTCTTTTGTGTCATTTGTCTGGTTTTCATTCTGATCTTTTCCACTGAACCCTTCTCAGCCTCCAAACATGTTCTAGCTTCCTCCTAAAAAAGTAACCTGCTCTAGTTTCACTGCCGTTCTCCCTTCCTCTTCACTGCTGAGTTTCTCCCTGCCTAATCTCAAAAATACAAAACTTCTCTTCATTCAAGACCCTGCTCAAACACTTGTAACTTCCAGCTAGCAAGGACCTTATGCCCCTGCCCTCTGCTCCCCAGAGTTGCCTCCTTCCACAGGAAATACCCTCATTCTCAGGATAGCCTTCCTCTGTCCTCTGGCTTCCACAGCAGTGGAACCACANGACCCTGCTCAAACACTTGTAACCTCCAGCTAGCAAGGACCTTATGCCCCTGCCCTCTGCTCCCCAGAGTTGCCTCCTTCCACAGGAAATACCCTCATTCTCAGGATAGCCTTCCTCTGTCCTCTGGCTTCCACAGCAGTGGAACCACAGAGCTGAGATTCAAGATCGAGTTTTCCCTTAGTATAAACCACCAGTGGGAACAGTATTTAGCTTGATCCCTGCATTGGTTGACCTGTTAAACTTAAGTATCCTCCAAGCAGACAATCAATGGGGAAGAAGGTGGTGAATAATTAAGTCAGAAATCTCTTTAAGAAAAAAAATATTTCCTCCTTTAGCAAGAAGCCTAGTCCTGTTTTGGGAGATTACTACCTGCTATATGTTAGCTGCTCAGTCGTGTCCAACTCTTTGAAACCCTGTGGACTGTAGCTCACCAGGCTCCTCTGCTTATGGAATTCTCCAGGCAAGAATACTGGAGTGGTTTGCCGTTTCCTTCTCCAGGGGATCTTCCCAACCCAGGGATTGAACCCAGGTCTCCCGCGTTGCAGGCAGATTCTTTACCATCTGAGTCACCAGGGAAGTTTTTGGGAAGTTCCTGGGCTTCCATTATTATGTGACTTAGCATTAGTTTCTACCCATTTAGTTTCTTTGCCTGATGGGTGGGAATCTAAAAGAGGAGCCAGGTCAGTTTTTAATGGATCTTTTGTTACGCAAAGAAGGGCGCTAGCATTCCATCAAATTTTAATGCTCTTTCTGTTCCATTTAGTTTAGTATTTCTCAGCGAGGGTCCTTTGCATATTTCATCCAGGACATTTATTCTTTGACTACTATATGATGTATATGAAGCAAACATCCTTGCCTCCTCCCATGTTCTAATCTCCCCAAGATAGGGCGGGGAACCACTGTCAACAATGGTTGAAAACACAGTATTTTTACATAAATGCATGCCTACTGTGGCAGGGAGAATTCTAAGATGACCCCCAATGACCTACACAATTATCTAGTCTCCTCTCCTTGAATGTCAGTCAAAGAGAACCTGTGACTAGAATGAGATGCCATGGACTTGACCTAATTCAGTGGGCCCTTTAAAAGCACAGTGTTTTCTCTAACTGGTTCCCGAGAGAAAGTCAGAGATTCAAAGCAAAATGATTCTATTGATAGGTGCCCTTGCTGGCTTGAAGGTAGAGGCCATGTGGCAAGAGAGGGAGGTGGTGTCTGGGAGCTGATAGCAGCCTGGCTGACAGTCATGCAGGAGATGGGGATCTCAGTATTATAACTGCAAGGAAGAGAATTCTGCCTACAACTTGAATAAGTTTGGAAGAGGATACTGAGCCCCTGCTGAGAAGCTCACACCATCTTGATTTCGACCCTGTGAGATCTGAACAGAGAACCCAACCACTCTATGCCTAGACCTCTAACCTACAAGACTGTGAGAGAATCAGCTTGTGGTAATTTGTTAACATAGCAATAGAAAAACAATACACATGTATTTGTCTTTAAAATGTATATAGCTTTCCCCAATGAATTATAATGCTCTCAATTACAGGATTGGCACCTGATACATCTTGGGTTTATCACCATGCCAGTGATGCCTCATCATTGCAGAACTCAATTTATGCCTGTCTAGTGATTGAATGATCCTTTAAGAGTCATCTTAAGGAGGGAGATAGGGAGAAAGAAGTAATCACTGCTTATAAAGTTGTCCCACTTTCAGGAGAACAACATTGCTTTAGAACTTGCTGTGTTAAGGCACTAATCAAGTGCTGTGACGTACTGATTTCTTTCAGCAGCTGAAGATATTCAGCCAAACTTAATTTTTGCCTGGACTTCACTGAAGATTTTCTTCCTTGGCAAGAATTTAACAAGAAGGAGCCAGGTCTACATATGGTTTTATTAGTTTTATCCTACAGACACTCTGCAGCATGTGTATGGTCTAGTAGGCTGTTGGAAATGACACAGTAATAACTGATTTTATAGTTGTTTTTCCCGATTCTCAGGTCCCTGCAGCAGGAGAGAGAGCCAGTGGTGTCTGAGGCAATGGCTAAACATGAGCTGGTCCTTGAATATGATGTGGAGTGATGATGAGGGTTTACTTTGATAAGGCGTGGGGATTCAGTTGTAGCCTTGCCCCTCACTGGGACATGCCTTTGTCTCTGTACTTGGCTGAGGAGCGAGGGGGCCCAAGGGGCCTGAGGGGATGATGATGGTACTGCCTTATGGGATGGCTGGGGAGTAAACCAAATAATGCCTGTAAAATGTTCAGCATGGTGCCTGGTGTTAGGCAGCTCTCAAATATTAGCTATTATTGTTACTACATAATGTGAAACATTGATCCCTGTAAATATTTGCCCTTTCTTTTCTATAGTTTGTATTGCAAAAATAATAAAGTTTTCCAGTATAAAATGACATGCTACTAATTTTGCTTTTTTGAATAAAACATCCTCGTGGAGAGCCTTGTTCCTATTCTCCTGGATAGGCTCCTCCTGAGGGGCAGGCTCGCTGCCCCCTCAGGAACCACCAGCCCTAGACCCAGAGAAAAATAACTGAAACAGCTTTAGGGTTAGCGAAGGTTTCAGGTCACCCTGGTCTTGCCCCAGGCCTGGAGCTCAGATGCACTGAACCAGGCTGTTAAGAAGCTGGAAAGGAACTGCCTGGCATAGATGTGGGTAGCCTGGGGCGGGGGGTGGGGAGGTTGCTTTTGTCCAGAGGAAGCCGAGTTCAGGCTGTTGGTCCTAAGTTCTTGCAAAGCCAGGTGTTGCCTTTTGTGGGTGTGTGGTCCAGGTACCTTAGTGATAAGAGCCAGGTTGGAGAGGGCAAGCAGAAAACAGAATTTCAGAACTACAACAGGAACTTGGGGAGGCTGCTCTCCTGGTTGGTTGGGTGTTGGATTTCTCAGGGAGACTAGAACAGGCTTTCCATAGAAGGTGATGGAGACGCTGAGGTTTGTTTTGCTGTAGAGCAGCAAAGAAGCAAAGAATTCGGTGCTAGTGAAACCCCCTTGCTGCTCCTTCAGAATCTCGTTTTGAAATGGCATCTAGATTTCAACAACATGCTTGCACTTGACAAATGAAAACATTGGACAGAACTGGTGGTTACGAGTGTGAACTTGCTCTGGCATCCAGTGTAATTGTTTTTGGCTGTGTAACTGCCCTTCTTCCCACCTGTTTCTCCAAGCAGATCTTTGTGAAAGAAGAGTTTCAGCTGGTGAGATCTTAGCTGCTTTGTTAAAAATGTGCTAGTGTGGGAGATGGAAGGGGTTTTTCTGTCTCTAGCAAAGGAGAATTTACATGGACACTTACCCTCAACAGGAAAGGAGAAAGGAACTGTGTATTTGCATCCAAAGAGCTCAACATAGTATTGACTCATCTCCTTCTCTTCGGGTGCTTAAGGGTTCCAACTGCTTAGCTTAGGCCTTTCCTGGTTGGAAGATACTCTCATCAGGCCCCAAGGGAGGGCTCTGTGTGTGGGTACGGTCAGGATTCTCTGGGTCTTAATTCAGGGCCTACCTGCCTTGGTTATGTTCCAGTCGCTATCTGTGTGATAGTTTCTGACCTTTATTAGCACCCTTATTTTTTTTTTTTTTGGAGAGAGTAGTGCTGTGTGAAATACAAGGTAAAATACAAGACTCTGGTTACGTTTGAATTTCAGATAAGCAACAAATAATTTTTTAAGAAAAAAGTATGCACAAATATGGCATGGGACATACACTAAAAAATACCTGAGCTGGAGTGAGGTAGCAAATGCCAGGAAGACAGTGGGGTTCATTTCCTGGAGGTTTTCCCGTGGTGGCTTGTGATGAGAAAGTGACACCAAAGAGTTCCCTCCCCAACAAGTCTGCTAAGTAACAGGAAGCTGTATGGAACCAGAAAGGTGCGGATCCCCTGATTAAGGGCGCCTCTGCACTCTCTCCTTGTCTATGGGGTCGCACAGAGTCGGACACAACTGAAGCGACTTAGCAGCAGCAGCAGCAGCACTCTCTCCTCAGTGGGCAGTGAAAATCTCACCCTCTCAAACTGGCCTCTCCTTCTCAGAGGACAGCCTCCTCTGGCTGCAGCCAGTTCTCTGATGGCCTGGCGCCTCATCATCTGTTGGTGCAGTGAGCTGTTATTCTAATTCCTAAGCTGGGAAATGATGCTCGCGCTTCCCGCCAAGGGATGGCACCAAAATGTCTTACTGTTGTTGTTAAGGCTAGTAACGACGGGGGAGTGAAATCAGAAATTAGCAAGAAGATAACGTACTTGGGAGATTCAGCAGGTGGCCCCAATAGGGGAAATTTACAGTCAGGTAGAACTGGGTTCAGAGCCTGGGACCACCACTTGCTCATTGTTGGATCTTGGGACTGGGGGTCAGTTTCTTCACCTCTAAAATGGAGTGGGGAGTGATACTTAACCTCACAAGGTTGGGGTGTGGGTTCAATGAGACAGTATAGTCAAGGCTATCTAGATAGTGTGTGTGATTTGGCAGGTGCTAAATTAATGGCAGGGCTTATTGCCACACCCACACAACAGTTTAGTCTGCCCTGGGCCACGGTGTTTGTCTGAATGATCTTACTTAAATCTTGCCATGCGCCAGGGAAATGGGCTGTCTTTGTGATAGAAAAAAGCTGGTCGACTGGCCTCTGAAGCTACTTCTAGAAAGACTCTGGGGTATCTTGGCATCATAATCAACGGCTGTACTTGGGCTGTCAAGCTGCAACTTCAAGGTGGGGATAGGGTTTTAGGGCTCCTCGTGATTTCATGAGCTCTAACTCTAAAGTTCTCCATTGCTGTTCAGTCGCTAGGTCATGACCGACTCTTTGCGACCCCATGGACTGCAACACGCCAGGCTTCCCTGTCCTTCACTATCTTCCAGAGTTTGCTCAGACTCATGTCCATTGAGTCAATGATGCCATTCAGCTATCTTGTCCTCTGTCGCCCCCTTCTCCTCTTGCCCTCAATCTTTCCCAGCATAATAGGGTCACAAAGAGTCGGACATGACTGAAGTGACTTAGCATGCAGGCATAGAGGAAACATGAGTAGATTAAAGGGAGGCTTTAGTGGTTCAGATAGGCTCTTAGCGCCATAAGAGAAAGTTCCTGTGACGTTCTAGTTGATTACACATAACAATGGGAGAGGCTTTTATGGGTATCTGGAGCATATATTGTGGGCTTGGAGGCTGAGGCTGCCTGAGGATTTGGGCTCCAGGAGAGGGCAGAACCAACGCAGTGGCTTATTCTCCTGGAACTGGCAGCTGGGGCCAGCCTTGCTGCTCGGCCCTCCGAGGCCCCCGGAGAGTCAGCTGGCTGGTGGGTTGGCTGACGGGGCTGGTGTGTGCTGAATCCTTTTCCAAGGAGGAGGAGGAGATGCCAGTTATTCCATACATCATCCTCTCCACCTGCCAAGGAGGCGAGATACTGCTGTGGAGAAAACAGCTTTTACTCATTCCTTTGTATGTGGGGCTGAATACGAGCCAGAAGCAGTAGGGTTTGTTCCATAAATCAGATGCAAGTCATGTAGATGGGAGTGCTATAGTCTGGAACATCAGGCTGGGGAGCGTGTGATTGAGTGTTGAGAATCTGAGGGTGTTATCCTCCCTAACGTTCCACTTTCGGAGCTGCAATCATGTCATCATAGCCAGTGTGAGCAGCCAGCTGTGACAAGGAGGGACAGGCAAGGGTCAGGGTGGCAGACGTCTATAATGTGATCACTACGGGGTTAGATGAGAGCAAGCTGTTGCCCTGGTTCCTGAGTAGTGAAGACGGAGGGTAGAGACATTTTGCTTTATGTCCGAAGAAAAAAGAGCAGACCCAGGTGCTACCCAGAAACACAATCAGATGTGTGTAGGTTGTGTTTCCTTTGGTGTTATCACTCATGATGGCCAAATTAGATACCATACACAGAGAAAAGAGCCACCATGTTCAATGGAAATGCTTTTAGGGTTGAAGACACTGTGGTTTGGCACTGTTTTTCCTCCGTCTGGTTGTGGTGTATCTTGCTACTCAGCTCTCACTTTGGCTCAGGCCTGAGTTTCATGCTGTTACTCTCAACCATCCCTTCCAGAGATCCTGTTATACTCCGCAAAGCTGCTCCCAGTAATTAATATGCAGTGCTAATGGGACTTGGTTTCATCAGTGAGCTCAGGGTGGGGAGAGAGGATGGCGCTTTGCTGAACTCAGATCTCCCCATGGCAGAATGTTCATGAAGTGTGCACAGGTTATCAGAATGTTATTTTCTAGTTTACATGAGTCAAGATCATGAAAATAGGGGCTATCACTTTTCCACTAACTATTGTCCTCATGCCTTTCATCTCCCACCTTGCCCCCAAACACACCTGTACCCTTCATTGGCCCCCTTCTTCCCTCTTCTGATCACTAGTAAGTTTATGAGTTAATTATACTTAAAAAGGGCTTTCCTAATGGCTCAGATGGTAAAGAATCCACCTGCAATTCAGGAGACCCAGGTTCAATCCCTGGGTCAGGAAGATCCCCTGGAGAAAGGAATGGTAACCCACTCCAGTATTCTTTCCTGGAGAATCCTATGGACAGAGGACCCTGGCGGACTATTGTCCATGGGGTCACAAAGAATCTGACATGACTGAGTGCCACTAAATCACATACTTGAAAAGGCCTCAGTATTTTCTTGAGCCATGGTGGTGAGCTAGTTTCTCCCTACTGCCTGGCTTCCTGAGTCATTGCCCAGCCCAGCTGCCAGTGAGAGTTAGCAGGAGGAGGGAAGGGTGACTAATGACAAGGACAATCTGTAGCCCGGANTATATGGATCTTTGTCAGCAAAGTGATGTCTCTGCTTTTTAATATGCTATCTAGGTTTGTCATAGCTTTCCTTCCATGGAGCAAATGTCTTTTAATTTTGTGGATGCAGTCACCATCCACAGTGATTTTGGAGCCTAAGAGAATAAAATCTGTCACTTCTTCTTCTTGGACCTAACATTCCAGATTCCTATGCAGTACTGTTCTTTACAGCATCGGACTTTACTTTCACCACCAGCCACAACTGAGTGTCATTTCTGCTTTGGCCCAGCAGTTCTGGAGCTATTAGTAAATGCCCTCTTGTCTTCCCCAGTAGCATATTAGACACCTTCCAACCTGGGGGGCTCATCTTTTGGAGTCGTATCTTTTTACCTTTTCATACTGTTCATGGGGTTCTTGCAGCAAGAACACTGGAGTGGTCTCACATTCCCTCCTCCAGCGGGCTGCA
The DNA here is from genome assembly GCA_006410875.1 of Neotragus pygmaeus. NCBI lineage: Eukaryota > Metazoa > Chordata > Mammalia > Artiodactyla > Bovidae > Neotragus > Neotragus pygmaeus. The sequence continues at coordinate 257,243 of SJYV01014911.1, forward strand.
ATTTGTCAGAACTCTCCACTATGATTCCTCTGTCTTGGGTGGCCCTACATGGCATGGCTCATAGCTTTGTTGAGTTACACAAGCCCCTTTGCCATGACAAAGCTATGATCCACGAAGGGGAAGTAGCACTGTAGTCATCACCACTGAGACACAGAACTTTCATATCTTTCCAAAATGTTCCCTTGTGCCTCTTCCCAGTTATTCTTACTGTTAACCCTTGGTCTAGGCAAACACTGATCTACTTCCTGTCATTATATATTTGTAGTTCCCAGAGTTTTATATAAATGGAATCATATAATATTCTTTTGTCTGCTTCCTTTTGCGGACAATTTTCAAATTAATCCATGAGATTCATCCATGTTGCTGTGTGTATTACTAGTTGATTCCTTTTTATCACTGAGTAGTGTTCTTTTGCAGAGAAGGCAATGGCACCCCACTCCAGTACTCTTGCCTGGAGAATCCCAGGGATGGGGGAGCCTGGTGGGCTGCCGTCTATGGGGCAGCATAGAGTCAGACACGACTGAAGCGGCTTAGCAGCAGCAGCAGTGTTCTTTCATAGGGAAATATCACAATTTGTTTAACCACGCACCTGTTGATGGATATTTGGGTTGTTTCTAGTTTTGTTTGTTATGAACATTTGCATACCCATCTTTGTGAGGACATGTTTCCATTTCCTTAAAGTGAAACTTCTAGGTCATATGGTAAGTGTATATTTAACTCTATAAGAAACTGCCAAACTGTTTCCAACATGACTATATCATTTTGCATCTTATTTAGCAAGGTGGCAAGGTACAAGCTCAACATATAAAAAAACAACTGTATTTCTATATGATAGCTATATACAATTAGACTGAAACTTTAAAATGTAAATAACAGCATAAAGTATGACATTCTTAGGGTTAAATTTAGCATATGGCCTGAGCATTGAAAATAACAAAATACTGCTGAAATTTTAAAAGACCTAAGTAAATGGAGAGAAATATCCTTTGTGCATGGATTAGAAACATGATTTTGTTAAGATGTCATTTCTCCCCAGATTTTTTTTTGGTAGGAACTGACAAACTGAAAATGGAAATCTAAAGTATCTAGAATAGTCAAAGCAATACTGAAAAGATAAACAAAGTTGGAAGCTTTACATGACTTAATTTCAGGACTTATTTTAAAGTTAAAATAATTAGGATGAAATAGTTCTGTTATAAAGGGAGTCTTGATAAAAGATACTGAAATACTGACTGGAGCAGGGAAAGATTTAGGAAAAGCTTTATGGGAAGGGGTCAAATAAATTTGCGATTTTGAGTTCATAAGGAGAGGCTTATAAAGAGGAGTTTGTGCAGAGAACAGAAAAATCAAATGGGGATTTTATTTTTACTGTCTGACATATAATTCTTCCTCCGTGACAACCTTAAATCTTAAGTTCTTAAGCTCATAAGATGCTTGGTTTAAGGCAAATTTTTGTAGTGATCCACAGAGGGTGGAACCAAGATGGCAGACTCGGAAGCAGGAGAGGAGTTGAGGGGCATGAAATATCCAGGAGATGTAGTAAGATCCAGAAGTAAGTAGGATACACTCTGTAAGTGTCTGAAGTAAGATCAAGCATTTTTATAAAAGTATGGGAAAGGCTTTAGAATGTTCCCGAGTTGTAGAAGCCAGGTTCAGATTATAGTCAGTCACATTCTCTATGTCCAGGTAAAGACTTTTCTTATGTAAAGAAAATTCCTGAATTCAGCGCTGGTTTAATGTACAACTCCAGGGGGCACTGTTTTCATGTTATATGAAGTCTCAATGAAAGTTGGTCCTGGGGTTGTGCAACCCAACTCAGCAGCCCTCATCAACTGAGTCTAAAAGTCAGCATTTTTAAAAAGGCCATGGGAGTGTGAGGTTTGCAAAATACTTTTCAATATTATATATTACCTCTTTTTGTATTCCTCACCTTTGTCTCTAAAATATGTTACTTTCCTAACTTCTCAGATAAAGACTCAGTAGTAAAGACAGGCAAGGGACACAGTGACGCCACTGTTATCAAATGAGACCCCCAAAAGGAATTTTTTTTTTTTTTACCTTTAATGTTCTCTGATTTAGGGAGTCAGAAAAAAGAAAGGAAATCTCTTATTCACACAGCCTGGACTAAACTTTGTATCAGCTCTATCTAGGTTTTAATTTCATACTTTCATATATCCTTTCTTTTTGGACATTCCAAATAATTAAGCATGTCTGTAGCAGAAAGTAAAGCACTTCTACTGCTTTTTAACATCAGACATCCATTTCCCCTTCTGTAGTAGTGGTATCCTGCTTTCCCTCTGGGGAATCTCCCTTACCCTTGCTCTGGGTAGAGTTGATCATTTTCTAAGTACAGAGCCACTCTTGCTCAAGACAAGGAGGCCTTTTATTATTGGTTCTCAGGTAGGGCACGTGACTTAAGTTGGACCAATCAAAGTGAGGCTCATAACCTTGTGGAAAAGACTTCCTTCTAAGCTATACTGAAAGTTGGAAGTGTTATGAATAACTCCTTTATCTCCCTTTAGAAGTTAGTTTAGCTCAGGTTTAATAGTATCTCAAAGCAAAAGAACCCTAAATGTAACACTGAATTTATTATCTCATCCTCTAAGCCCATCTCGACTTCCTGTATTTGTTGTTAAAATGGCATGACTGTTGTTTTCGTCTCAGGATAAGTTAGTAGAGGGAACAAGTGATGCCAGCATGTCAGTGGCTTACCACAGTGAGCCATGTGAAGCCCAGGTGGTGCTTCTGTTTGGCAGGCAGACTTTCATGTAGGCCTCCTTCAGTCTTGTGGATTTGACCTCCCCTTCAGCCTTAGAGCTCCTCCATTTATCAGGAGGATGAAAAGGAGAGTGGAGAAACACAGGTGGGAGATTTTTATGGACCAGACCTGGCCGGGGGACACATTACTTCTGTTCACAGTCTTTCCTCTGTGGTATACTCAGCTGCAAGGGAGGCTGGGAAAGAGGGTATACTGGTGGCTCCAAAAGAAGAAGCTACTTTCAAGCTTCAGGATTAAAAAGTGTGGTTAGTATTTATTCTTCTCTTTGAGTTACATTAGGCCTTCCCCAGTGGCTCTGATGGTAAAGGACCTAACTGCATTGCAGGAGACCTGGGTTTGATCCCTGAGTTGGGAAGGTTCCCTGGAGAAGGAAATGGTATAACCCACTCCAGTATTCTGGCCTGAAGAATTCCATGGGCAGAGGAGCCTGGCAGGCTGCAGTCCATGGGATCACAGAGTTGGACACAGCTGAGCAACTAACACTTTCACTTTCTTCAAGTCACATTACTCAGCCAGCCATCAAGTCCTGTTCATGTTTACTTTGCAGTGTCACCCATCTCTTCCTCTTTCCCCCTTTCACTGCCCTAATTTTTCTTCCTTACCCAAGCTCCAACTCTTGCTCTCCGCTGTTCAACCCATTCTGCATTCCCCCTGCCAGGCTCCTCAAGGGCAGCGGCTGTCTTCTCCAGCTTTGTATTCTCAGTGCCTGCAGACACCTCATAAGCATCAAGAAATGCTTGCTCTTTGAAACCCTGACAGACTAATCTTCTTCACACCAATTTTAGCATGTCATTCCCTTGCTCAGAAATCTTCAGGAGATCTTACAAAGTAATCTAAAGTTGACTTTGTCAGCCTTGTATTTACTGCTTCCCTGCAAGCATGCATGCCCTTCTTTCTGTCCTACTCCATAGCTGTTTCCTCTGCTCCCCAGGCCCAGCTCCAGCCCAAGTGTGCCTGTCTGTTAGGGACTTGAACATGCCACTATGCCTTCCCTGAAATGCACTCTTTCTTCATCTCTTTCCTGTCTTTCCAAGTATAGATCTTCCTTGACTTTTGATGGGATCGCATCCTGATAAACCCCTGCTGCTGCTGCTGCTGAGTCGCTGCAGTCGTATCCAGCTCTGTGCAACCCCACAGACGGCAGCCCACCAGGCTCCCCCGACCCTGGGATTCTCCAGGCAAGAACACTGGAGTGGGTTGCCATTTCCTTGTCCAATGCATGAAAGTGAAACGTGTAAGTGAAACGTGAAAGTGAAGTTGCTCAGTCATGTCCGACTCTTCGTGACCCCATGGACTGCAGCCTACCAGGCTCCTCCATCCATGGGATTTTCCAGGCAAGAGTACTGGAATGGGGTGCCATCACCTTCTCTGGATAAACCCATAGGATGTTGAAAATATTGTTAGTTGAAAATGCATTTAATATACTTAACCTACCAAGCATCATAGCTTACTGTAGCCTACATTAAATGTGCTCAGAACACACACATTAGCCTACAATTGGGCAAAATCACCTAATACAAAGCCTATTTTATAATAAAGTGTTAAATATCTCATGTAACTTATTGAGTACTATATTAAAGTTGAAAAATAGAATGGTTTCTGGGTACAGAGCGACCATACATATATTGGTTGTTTACTCTTGTGACTGCATGGCTGACTGGAAGCTGCAGCTTGCTGCCACAAATTGCTACCCAGGAAAAGATAAAAATTCGAACTTTGAAGTACGAGTTCTACTGAATGCACAGCACTTTTGCACCACTGTAAAGTCAAAATATGGTTAGCTGAACTGTTGTGGGTTGGAAACCCTCTGTACCATCTTCCTTCAAGGACCATCCAAGCCCTGGCTCCTCCATGACCCTTTCCCATTCTTCTCCTGCCCTCCTTGAGCTCCCCATCTCTGAACCCTGGCTGCTTATACTGTTGATAATACGAGTGGCCCTATGTCCTTGCTTTTCTCAGAGAACCCTGAATGCACATGATCTGTCTTGTTGTCTGACACATCAGCATAAAAAGTAGACAAAGATGGAGCTGCTCTGATTGCACAAAGGTGGGGAGACATCACACCTCCTGCCCCAGCATATTCTTGCAGCCTTTTGCGGAAGAGAGCTTAAAACTGTTGATCCAGTACAATCCCTTCATTTTGCAGGTGAGGAAAATGAAGCAACCAGAGAGGCAGACTTGCCTAAGATCGTAGCTGATTGAAATAATCAGAACCCACAGCTCCTGACTCCTCATGCTGGCATTCTTTCCTAGTAGCTAGCTGTCTCCCTCTTAGCCTGTTTTGCTTTTGTCTCTGGTACACCTATGTCAGAGATTCTAAACTCTATAGGGCAACAGTAGCCTGGTAGCCTTCCCATGGCTGAGATTTAAGTAATAATAAATGCTCAATTCATACTTATCGACTTGAATTTCATTTCATATTTGAAATCTGATGAAACTAGGCAGGATCTGTGACTAAAACTATGAACCCATTTTATATACATGTGACAAAGATTAGAGGGGAACTCATAAAAATAAGAATAATTTAATTTGATGGCTGTAGGATTATGGGTGTGTTTCTTCTATTTGTGCGAGATGTGAGGATGACAATTTAATAAAATTAACTGGTCTAGATAACTTCAATGCTCCTTTCAATGCAGCTGAAAACAGTCTTATTTTTCCTCTCTTTTTTTCTTATTTCAAAGCTTACTAATTCCAATGTTCTCTCTTCTTTGAAGTTCTCTCTAATCTCTTTTTCATTCAAAACCACCCCAGGCATTTGAGAGTGTAATAAATAAAATTCACAGAGATTTATTATTAATAATGTCAGTGAAATGAATCCTGTAATTATTTATACCATAATTTTAAACATGGAGGAGCACTGGCAGAGGCCTGGGCCTTGCCTGAAAGATTATACTGTGCACACTGCATGTCGATATGTGGCATGAATAAATCTGTTTAGATAAGATGACTGTTGGATCTCAAGGATAGAGAATTCTTAATTCTGTTCAATAATAATATAAATCAATTGTTCCTAAAGAGACTATTCCCAAGGAACAGAGAACAAAGGCAGGAAGGAAGCTGCTTTGAAGAAAGGCTTGCAAGAGACATGGGTTGGGCATAGCGTGTGGCTGGGAGCTGGCCAGGTTACTGCCACAGAGTGTGAAGTTACTGGCATCTCAGAGCTGCCATCCTTTGAAAGACAAGAGTCTGTGGACTTTTTTCCACTAGAATCAGGGACAAGGATCAAGAACTGCATGTGTATGAGCATGGTGTTTTTATTTCTCAGCTGTTAAGAGCTGGGGTCCAGTTTTGAAAGGCCATTATTAGCAACATTTGTCAGATTACAATCTGGTACAAAGGGAAGAAATAAAATACTGCTTTAAAATACTTTAAATCACAAAGAAGTTGAAGAGTCATCTGTAAGTATCTCTTATGGGCCTTGTTAGGAATCTTGTTATGAAGATCTTGCTGAATGGGGGCCAGGGCTGCCCCCATAAGCTTGAGCAATGTTAGGGTACTGCACAACGACCCGGGTTATGGTGGTGAATCAATCTCGGCTGTACTTAATGAGCTCTGTACTGGTACAAAGGAAGGGTACTCTTTTCTAACTTACCCAAAGCTGCTTGCCAAGCCAAGTGCTCAGAGGGTGTGCACTTTTCTAACTTGCACAAAGACACTGAAAAAGTTCATAGTGGCCTGGGAAAGGATGTAAGGGAGGCTGAAACGAGAGAGGGTGGGACTTCCCTGGGGTCCAGTGGTTAAGACTGCACACTTCCACAAACCAGGGGCACAGGTTTGAACCCTGGTTGGGGAACTAAGATTCCACATGCCACAAGGCATGGCCCCCCTCCAATAAAAGGAGAGGGAGCGGCTGACAGTAGAGGAAGAAGATAGCATGGAGAATTTAATTGAGCTGGGAAGAGAAATATTCAGAAAATATGACGAGATCCCATCTAATCTATTGTGCCATTCCTGCCAGGATTCCATTTTCCTGTTTCTTCGACTCTGCTCCCTGCCTTCTATCCTCACTGATTTTCTCCAAGGCCATGGTGTTACCATCCATGTAGATGCACAAGACTCCCAAATTCCTATCTCTGGCTCTGACTTCTCTCTTTAACTTTAGGACCATCTGTCCAAAAACTTCCCTGGTGGCTCAGTGGCAAAGAATCTGCTTGCAATGCAGAAGACAGGGGTTCCATTCCTGGGTTGGAAAGATCCCTTAGAGGAGGGCATGGAAACCCACTCCAGTATTCTTGCCTGGAGAATCCCATGGACAGAGGAGCCTGGCAGGCTACTGTCCATAGGGTCACAAAGAGTCAGGCACAACTGAGTGAGTAAGCCATCACCAGTTCGAAAAACTTAGGTTGGAAACATCTACCTGGGTAGCCTGTTGCACCTTACACTCAATATGTACCAAACTGTAATCATTATCTCCCTCTACCGTAAACTTGTTCTACATTCTTGACCTTGCAAATTCACGTTCTTCTCTTTATTTCCACTGCCAATGCGTCAGTTCAAGTCTAATAGCATCATAACTGATCTGCCTGCCTCTAACCTCTCCTCAGTTTACCATGCAGGCAGAGTCTTTACTGTCTGAGCCACCAGGGAAGCCCACTATGTCCTCCACATTTTGCCAAAGTAATTTTCTTAAAAAGAAAAATTCTTTTTTACCTCTCTCTTCCTTGAAACTCTACTGGTTCTTTTTTCAAATATAAGATCTCGATGATCTGATCTCTGTATACCTCTCTCCATTCTTAATTTCTACTTCTGCTGTCTTTATATTTTATAACAGCTCTGACCTGGAGCATCCTACACTTCACCTCTTCATGCCTTTCTTTTTGAAGATCCCTCTGCCTGTGATGTCTTGCCTTCCTTGTCTACCAGTTAAACTTGTTATTCACAGCTTTGCCTCTACCAGGAAGCTCTCTCTTAGAGAAGTACCCATTCTTTCTTTTGTGCTGCCCAATGTCTTGTACTGTTTTAGAACATTTGTTTTTACATGTCAGTCTTTCCTGTGAGATGGGGCTCTTGTTCAGTCACTAAGTCATGTCTGACTCTTCGACTTCATGGACTGCAGCAGGCCAGGTTTCTGTGTCCTTTACTATCTCCTGGTATTTTCTCAGATTCATGTCCATTGAGTTGACGGTGCCATCCAACCGTCTCATTCTCTGTTGCCCCCTTCTCCTCCTGCCCTCAGTCTTTCCCAGCATCAGGGTCTTTTTGAATGAATCAGCTCTTTGCATCAGGTGGCCAAAGTATTGGAGCTTCAGCTTCATCATCAATCCTGCCAATGAATATTCAGGGTTGATTTCCTTTGGGATTCACTGCTTTGATCTTGCTGTCCAGGGGACTCTCAAGAGTCTTCTCCAGCATCACAGTTCAAAAACATCAATTCTACTCTCAGCCTTCTTTATATTCCAACTCTCACATCCATGCATGACTGCTGGAAAAACCATAGCTCCGACTAGACGGACCTTTGTCGGCAAAGTGATGTCACTGCTTTTTAATATGTTGTCTAGGTTGGTCACAGCTTCCCTTCCAAGGAGCAAGTGTCTTTTCATTTCATGGCTGCAGTCTCTATGATGGCTAATTTTATGTCACCTTGACTGAGCTAAGGGATGTCCACTTAGCTTGTAAAATATTTTTTGGATAGGTATCATTCTTGGAAGGTATTTTCAGAAAAGAGTAGCATTAGCATTTGGATCAGCAAACTGGTAATGACAATCACTGTCACCAGTGTGAGTGGATATTGTCCAGTCCATTGAAGGCCTGGATGGAACAAAAAACCAGGGAAAGGGCAAATCTACTCTTTTTGAACTGGGGCATCGCTCTTCTCCTGCCCTTGGACATTGGCACTTCTGCTTCTTGTCCTTTAGATTCAGATTAGGCCTCACTCCCTTGGCTCCCCTGGTTCTCCCCTAGTTCTCTTTGTAGTAGCATGGAGTTACATCACAAGCTATCCTGGTTCTCCGGCTTGCAGATGCCAGTTCATGGGACTTCTTGGACTCCATAATCCTGTGAACCAATTCCCCTAAATCTCCTCTTATATACATTTGTACCTATATATATCCTATTGGTTCTGTCTCCCTGGAGAACCCTGACTAATACAGGCTCCATGACATCAAGGGTGAAGCCTTGGTTATCTATGTGTAACCCATGCCTGTAAGTTTCAGGCCTCATCAGCCTGTGCCTATTCCCGAACTTCATGTAATGTGCGTCATACCCAAATGGTAATGGCACAAGTCTTCTCCCATCTACTTGCTAGAAATGGGGCTTCTAGGTTACTCCCACTGTGGTTTTTGAATGAAGAGGACTCATGCAGACACTAGCCTACAACTGCTATCAGAAATAACCATCTCTAGAAGTTAAAGGTACCATGGCTCAGTATCAGATCCTGTGACATCCTTGTCTCTTCCCTTACCTCTCATTTCTTCTTTAGTGTCCCCTTTCCCCCCAGCCCAGAGAATTAGGTTGAATAGTTCTCTGTTCTTTCCACCTCAACAGCAGGGACCTGATTAACACTTGTTGAATTACACTATATGAATTTTAAAAAGAGAAAGAGCATGTAAGTTGCTGTGGTCAAGCGAGCCTTCCTGGAAGAACTAGGACTTTGGTTGGAGAAGGGTAGAGGGAGCGATATTCCAGGCCCGAGACAGAGCATAGTACATAATCCCAGGTCATGCCAAGGAAAGGGCTGGTTAGAGAGCAGTGGCCTGTAGTTGTGTGGGGATGCTGAAGGCGTAAGAGTCCTCACATGGTTTTTCAGGCTGCCAACAGCCCTCCCTTCAATTTCTCCAAGTCATCATTTGAATTAGTCTGACCCCAAAAACTTGGGAAAGACAAAGAATGACTATTAGAGAAATCATACTACATCGTGGAAGATGGAAAGGTAAAATTGTGCTGTAATAATCCCATAGACAGAATAAATGTCGTAGTGGATTATTATGTTGTCTAAAGGCAATCTTTGTGGATGGTGAATGACACTTGTGAAATTTGCAGCTATTTGCTTTGCAGTGCTTCCATCTCCATTCCTTTTGGAGTGATGGTTTCTCTTTTCCCATGCCTCCCCCCTTTCCTTCATCCTGGCAGTGGGAAATAACCTGACAAGGTGCTTTCAGGAACTCTCTCAAGTGCTCCAAAATTCAGGAAAGTTCTTCTTTCAATCATGTTAATATGTGTGTGTGTGTGTTAGAGAGAGAGAGAGAGAACTATACAAAAAGAACAGGCAGCATTGCCAGCTGCCGTGGAGACAGACATCTGTGAAGAGGTATTTGTGCGGAAACAGTCCAAGGTTGGGGAAATCTTTCAAGATAAAGCAAAGCCCTTTGCCATGCTGGAGCTTTGTAGAACAAACCTAAATGTGGTTTATGCACCCTTCTAAACTCAAACTTTTCTAGCGTTTTAAATTAATGTTTAATATTTCATTGGCCTTAGAAACTAGGCAGTACATTCATGCAGAATATTTAACATTTGCATGAAAATTTATGACGAAAATTAAATCTCTTTCCCTCTCCTATGCCCCAGTCTAACAGGATCTTTCTTTGGAGACACTCAAAAAAATATATATATGACTTTCAAGACAGCCCATGCATCAACCAGCACAGGATATATATCATTTTCTTCTCCTTTTAAATGCAAATGACAGCAAACTATGCACACTGTTTTATACTTAAATGTTTCATTAGTTAGTATGTATCTTGGGGCTTCCCTGGTGGGTCAGTGATAAAGAATTCACCTGCCAATACAGTAGATTCAGGTTCTATCCCTGGGTCAGGAAGATTCCCTGGAGAAGGGAATGGCAACCCACTCTAGTATTTTTGCCTGGAGAATTCCATGGATGGAGAAGCCTGGCAGGCTACAGTCTTTGGGGTCACAAAGGAGTCAGACATGATTTAGCAACTAGACAACAACAACCACTGTATATATCTTGGGGATGATTCCAGGACATAGAATTTCAGGATTTAGGTGCTCCTTTTTTTTTTTTAATGGCTCTATGGCATTTATTCTGTTGTATAAATGTGCCATCACTTGTTTAACAGGCTTTCTCTTGTTGGCAGTATTGGCTGAACTGTGTTCCCTCAAGATCCATAAGTTGCAGTCCTGACCTCCAGACATATGAAATGTGATTGCATGTAGAGAGAGGGTTTTTAAAGAGGTATGTGCATGCTCAGTTGCTTCAGTTGTGACTGACTGACTGTTTGCGACTCCATGCACAGAGGAGCCTGGTTGTCCATGGGATTCTCCAGGCAAGAATACTGGAGTGGGCTGCCGTGCCCTCCTTCAGGGGATCTTCCTGACCCAGTGATCAAGCCCGTGGCTCATGTGTCTCCTGCACTGACAGTCAAATTCTTTACCACTGAACCACCGGGGAAGCCCTTTGATACATATACACACATATATATGCTGAAGCCCTATTTATT
>SJYV01014911.1:274765-396628 GCA_006410875.1 Neotragus pygmaeus
CCATATTTTCTAAATTGCTTTCTTTTTGTCACTTTCTGCAAAAAGAAAAAGGATTCCACTTTTCATTGTGTGTTCATGCTCTTGGGCATCCTAGTTCTCCCTGTCAGTGGTATTTGTACACAAAGGATGGAGGCGTGGACTGACACAGGGGTCTGGGAAGCCCATTTCTGAGTCAGTTAAAAGGCGTATGTATTTTCTTTCTCTGACGCCAATTTAAATTTGCCATAATTCTGAGGCTGCCTACACGTTTCACGTACAACTATGTGTTAATGCACCCAGTTTGCACCACAGCATGGGTCGAGCTGTGTTTCAGAGTTGGTATAATTATGATGGTGTTATTTCATGAACTATAACGACTGTGCATAATCAAGATTCCTTCTAGAATGAGCAAGAAATTTCCTGGAATAAAGGGATGTAATAAAAAAGCAAGACTCTTTCCATTTCTAACAAGGATCTTGGCTGTCTATAATCTGATTTTGTAACAATTGTTTCCCTTTGGATTCTACATTAGTTCTAATTATTATGATTTCCTGTTTAGAACCCAGATACCTTCTTGATACATCCCCCACAGTGTATTTCTGGAAATGACTTCAACCAATTACATTAGCTCTTATTCCCTTGGTTTCAGTGTGGTTCACCAGACAGGAACAAGGCTCCTTGAGTGTGCAGCCCAGATAGTGCGAGGCAGTGGGTAGAAGTTTAAAATTACCCGAAGGCGCTGTGAGGTCCGAAGGGAGCCTAAGTGGAGGAATGAACACAGCTGAGCGTTCTGATGGGTGGGGCTGGGGCTGTTTTGATGTCTGCAATGTCTGACCAGCTGTTATTTTAGGGATGGTGTTGGTGACTGTTTCCTCCGGTACCAAGTCTACTTTCCGTGTTTGACTAAGGAAGGTGACAGTGATGACAGCAATAATGAAATCTGCCTTCAAAAAGTTTCCCTTTAAATGTTGTAGAGGGAGCCGCTTAGGACAAATCAGAGAAAAGTCCTTACAGTCTTCTTAATGTTACTGCTTGTATGGATAATAATGCTTTGTCATTTACAAAGACCTTTCCATATCGTGGGGGCCGATACCACTGCCCCCACTTTACAGGTGTTTAAACTGAGGTGCAGAGAGGTCCAGGCATGTATTCAATGTTGCTTAGAGTAAGCAGCAGAGATGGGCCCTGACCCCCAGTGGCCTGTTCCCACTGCTCCCCTAGCGGTGTCTTCCCCATGCCCAGTGGTGGCAGGAGTTCACAGGAAGTTGACAGGGGTCTTCAGCCCCCTCTGGATACCCTCTGCACTCTATAAACCTGCCAGGGGAACAACACACTGCAAGACTATCCTTATGGGGTATGTGCCTTCTCCCTGCACACTTACTGGCTGTCAGAGGACTAAGGAAATCTACGTAAGAGGGATTTTTATAGCATCTGCATTGACCTGCTCAAAGGCCCAGAAGCATCGTCCAGCTGCACAGGACTAGCTAGGATTTAAGGCATTTAGCTTGGGGGAAACACCCAGAGTCACTTTCAGCTATTATCCAGAAAAAGAGGGCAGACTTACCTTGGGCCAAACAAAGGTGTTTGTGTATGCATGGGTTTCTCCTTTTCCCCTGTGAAGTCACATTTCATGGCACATTTGGCAGTTTCCCACTGAAGAGCTAAAGGCAAAGACAGAAACTGAAGACAATTGATGGTATTCTGTGCTGTCCTGTCCTCCTAATACTCTGAAAAAATACACAGAAGAAAGGCTCAGTGTTTTCTTGCAAAAACATTCAACCTACCGGAGCGACTGAGAAGGAGACACCCAGAAAGCAGAGACCTCCTAAACCTCATTTGGTGAAACCCGTGCTTCAGCCACTCCTCTACCGTCACCCAGTAGCGGCGCACAAGACCTGGGAGCAACAGACAGTGGGCCGACAGGTTTAATTTCCTCTCAGGTGTCTAAGCGGAGAAGGCAGCGGCACCCCGCTCCAGCACTCTTGCCTGGAAAATCCCATGGATGGAGGAGCCTGGTAGGCTGCAGTCCACANGCCTCCCCAGTCCGATCTTAGAAGCCCAGGCAAAATTAGCAGGCTTGGTGAGTACCCACGTTCCAGATGCGAATTCAGCCAGAAAAACGGGGAGCAAGAAAGAAAGGATACGAGGGAATCAGTCTTTCCAGAAACTGATCTGATTTCTTTATTTTTCAGGTTTGCTTATATACTTTTTTTATACATAGTGATGAATACAGAGTCACGTGGGGGGTCACCTGACCTGACCCTTATCAAAATCAGGTGATTCATATAAAATTATACAAAGGTCTTATGAGTTTTACATCATCTTCTGGCCATGAGGCCTGCTGACATTTTATGGCCCTTTCTGATAACAGTCAGTCAACCAGAAAACTTATTTTTTCTGGGGGTAATTTTTTTCTTAAACCAAGCACCACCCTCCAAATAAAGTTGCATTCTTATAGGGTGAGGGTGTGGGTTACAATCAAGAAAGGAATTTACTTAGCCTAAGATTTAACGTGATTAATCTTAAAGGTTAATACTTATTTCTCCTATATGCTAGTTATATTCATTATAAGGGCAGAGAATATGCAGACTTAGCAGCAAATATTGGCCCAACAAATGAAAAACCTTCACCAATATAATTTCTAATCAATCTACTATACTACACTAATAATTTCCTAACTTCTCAAAAGAGTCTGTATATAGAAAGTTTAAAGCATCTTGTGCCTCTCACAGTTGGGAGGCTGTCACATGTGGCCGGATAAACTTGATCAGACAGGCTAGAGAACCTTCAGAGGAGTTTATAGGTTGAAACACTCTTGTTGCACCCAGGAATTTTTATTAACTGGAGCTGCAAGTTAACTCCTTCTCTGAGAGAAATGGTGATGGGGGAGAGCCCCTGTAAAGTCAGAGGTGTAGGTGAGAGCATAAAACAGACTTTGGTTTTGGTGGTAGATGCTTGGGAGCAGGGGGTTTCCTGAGGCTCGATTCTGCCTTTGCATATGCCAAAGCCTCCTTCCTCATGACATTTGCCATGGACTGAATTCCTCACACTGGCTCCTGGCACCTCTCCAGATATTTTATCTTTGGTCAATTATTTTTATTGGCAGATTACTAAAATTTAGTGTTCATTCTTCATTTCACAAATATATATTGAAGGTCTATTATATACAAAGGATCCTGCTTTTAGAATTACTGAGAGAACACTGTGAACCAAACATACATGATGCAAGCCTCACTGAGCATAGTAATGTCTGGCGACAGACAATGAAACATACAATTTTAATGTGAATGTCATTATATTGTCTGGTTTTCAGGTTTTGGTGAGAGCACATAAGAGATCAGGAAAAAAAAAAAAAAACAAGTGAAAAAACAGAAAGACAGAATATAAAAGAGACTGGAAGCTATTTCCTAAGTCTGTGATGTTAAATGCAAGTGGGTGGGTAGTGAAAGATAAAGCTAGAGCGAAAGTCAAATTCTAAACATGAAGTAGCCCTCAGTCTCTGCGGAAGAGTTTGTCCTCCATACTTTCAGAAAAGTAAAAAGTTATTGAAGAACTTTAAAAAGAAAAAAAAAGAAGAAAAAAAATATTTATTTGGCCATGCAGCATGTGGGATCTTAATTCTTTTACAAAGAACCAAATCCATGCCTCCTGCATTGGAAGCATGTAGTCTTAGTCACTGGACCATCAGGGAAGTCCCTGAAGGAGTTAAGTTAGAGAAATGACATGCCCCTTTAGATTTAGATTTTTATGACTTTAGAAAGAGTCCTCTGAATATAGTGCACAAAACTTTATAAGCAAAAAAATCCATTACATGTTTCTCATCTTATTAGAGTATTAATATATATGGTTGCAACTATGTTGTTTTAATCTAGTAATAGGTTATATACTGCTGAATTCACAAAACTTTACATAATAGAGTATTTTAAATGCTATGTTTCCTTGATATACTTTTCTATTCCCCCATCTCCTTTCCTTTTATAAAGGCAATTAGCTTCCTTGTGCTTTATTTTATATTTGTTTGACTGAAAAAATCTTATGAGGATAGGCTCAGTCAAATAACCTTTAATGTCTGCATTTTCTGGTGACAAGGTTGAACCATTGCCATCATCAGTTCAGTCACTTAGTCGTGTCTGACTCTTTGAAACCCCATGGACTGTAACACACCAGGATTTCCTGTCCATCACCAACTCCTGGAGCTTGCTCAAATTCATGTCCATTGAGTCGGTGATGCCATCCAACCATCTCATCCTTTGTTACCCGCTTCTGCTCCTGCCTTCGATCTTTCCCAGCATCAGGGTCTTTTCTAATGAGTTAGTTCTTCACTTTAGGTGGCCAAAGTATTGGAGCTTCAGTTTCAGCATCAGCATCAGTCCTTCCAGTGAATATTCAGGACTGATTTCCTTTAGGATTGAATAATTTGATCTCCTTGCTATCTAAGGGACTCTCAAGAGTCTTCTCCAACACCAAAGATCATTGTCACTATAGATAATTGTTAAATCAATTAAGGCTGGTTGACCACAAATCCTTGGCTACAAAAACTGGAACAGGGAAGAGAAGCTGTCTCAGTGTGGGTCAAGCAAACTCTCTCCCATACAGTGTTTAAGCCCATAATCTTAATGATTGAGGTATGTACCTGGGGTCATATTGTAACAGGGAAGAGTCAATTTTGACTCCTCCATGTTAGATCTGTTCCTTTGGCCACTTTTGTTAGTATAATCACACACATGATACCCTGCTTCAGAGGGAATGACAACCCATTCCAATATTCTTGCCTAGGGAATCCCCATGAACAGAGGAGCCTGGAGGGTGATAGTTCATGGAGTCACAAAGAGTCAGACACAAATGAGTGACTAAGCAGAGCACAGCCCAGCACAGGGAACACCACCCCTCTACTTGACTTTTATGCTAAAGTGCCTTTGTTCAGATCCCTGTCCACCTGTAGTTGGCAAGAAGGAGGAAATGAACACATCCTCCTATTTCAGGCTTATCATTCTAGGAGATACTTTTAAGATTAAATAGACTTTTTAACTTTGTTTCCTCACCTCCCCCATCTCTGATCCATAAAAGAACCTGGCACCCGGTCCCCAACAAGATGGTTATTTTGAGACTTTGGTCTGCCATCTTCTCAGTAAGCTGGCTTTCTGAATAAAGTCATATTCTTTGTCGCAACAGGTCATCTCTTGAATTCATTGGCCTATTATACAGCGAGCAGAGCAAGCTTGGACTTGGTAACAATACGATTGGTAGAGGATGAAATTTCTTCAAAGGTATTATATTGATGTATTTGAAATAGTATATAATTATGATCTTCTTAGGACAGGTTTGTCAATGCTTCCTTGGGTTTTGTATGACACCAAGTCTCCTTAAAATAAACACATTTCCCTTGATCTAGTTTGATTTTATTTGCTTCTTAGAAGCAAAATGATACACTTTTTATATTATTATAATAATTATTTGACAAAAATTGTAATGTCTGCTAGTATTAAAATGTCTACACTCCTATACACTGCTCTATTTAAAATGGATAACCAACAAAGACCTATTGTATAGCACTTGGAGCTCTGTTCAATGTTATGTTACAGCCCAGATGAGAGGGACATTGGACGAGAATGGATACATGTATATATATATATATATATATATATGGATGAGTCCCTTCNTGGGCTGCCATCTGTGGGGTCGCACAGAGTCGGACACGACTGAAGCGACTTAGCAGCAGCAGCAGCAACATAAAGTGTCTTATATACCAGGCACTGAGGACCCAGAGATGAGTAAAGCAGAGCTCTGGCCTTAGAACAAGTACTTTCTGGTGCAGTGGGTTTCAAGCCTTTTGACTATGACCCATGGTAGGAAATAATCACACAGTACACACTCACAGCATAGTATTTATACAAAAATTGGAACAAACGTTTCTTGAGATAATACTTGCCTTTGCATGCAAGGCAATCTATTTTAATGCTATTTTATTTCATTTTAAAAATGCTGATGGTGACCCACTAAATTGATTTTACGTTGCTAATGGATCACAACCTTTAGTTTGAAAAATACTAACTCTGACCTCCTGTATGACCAAGGCTGACACGAGCCTTTGTGAAAACTGTGTGGGAGCCTAGGGAGGTAACAGCTCACATGGGGCAGCAGTGGGTCTGGACCTTGACTATTCTAAGCCGGTCCTGAATTCTGTCCCCTTTACCTTGGGTTATGAGTTTAGAGATGGATGTGTGACCAATTCTTGTCACGATGTGACAGGGAGACAATGAGGCAAGGGAGGACGTCTTCAGTGGGGCTCCTGGGACTGGCTCTCTCTGTTCTAAGAAAGGGGCCAGGCAGAGGGGCATTTCTTTTCCTGCCCTGGAGACAGTTGCCTACCTGTGCTGCTGGGACCTGGGGCAGGACCGTAGTTAAACAACAGTATTATATTACATGAGCCCCAAACCTGGTCATTACAGAGTATGATGGAAAGGAAGAGCCTGGGCTCCTGGTAACATTTTGGAGCCACTGAATTAATCAACCTTGGAATTGCCCTCCTTCTGGACTATGTGAGTTATGTGAGATAATACATTTTTCTTATTGTTTAAGCTTTTTTTAGTTGGAGAGTTGTGCTAGTCACTCAGTTGTGTCCANCTCCTGGTAACATTTTGGAGCCACTGAATTAATCAACCTTGGAATTGCCCTCCTTCTGGACTATGTGAGTTATGTGAGATAATACATTTTTCTTATTGTTTAAGCTTTTTTTAGTTGGAGAGTTGTGCTAGTCACTCAGTTGTGTCCAACTCTTTGCGACCCCATGGACTATAACCCACCAGGCTCCTCTGTCCATGGGATTCTCCAGGCAAGAATACTGGAGTGGGTTGCCATTTCCTTCTCCAGGGGATCTTCCCAACTCAGGGATCGAACCCAAGTCTCCCTCATTGCAGGCAGATTCTTTATTGTTTAAACTACCTAGAAAGCCTGCTTAGTTGGGGCTTCTCTGTTATTTGTGGGCTTCCCAGGTGAGGCTCAGTGGTAAAGAATTCACCTGTTAAACAAGAGATGTAGGTTCAATCCCTGGTTCAGGAAGATCCCCTGGAGAAGGAAATGGGAACCCACTCCAGTGTTCTTTCCTGGAAAATCCCATGGACAGAGGAACCTGGGGGGTTACAGTCCATGGGAGTGCAGAGTCAGACATGACTTAGCGACTAAATAGCAAACAGCAGCTATTACTTATATCCCAAATAATTGACTGGTTTACCTATCTCTCTCTTTTTTTTAAATTGAGGTATATTTGCTTTACAATATTATATAAGTTTCAGGTGTACAACATAGTAATTCACAATTTTCAAAGCTTATACTCCATTTTATAGTTATTATAAAATATTGGCAATATTCTCTATGCTGTGCAATATGTCCTTGCAGCTTATTTATTTTCTACATCATAGTTTATATCTCTTAATCTCCTATCCCTGTCTTGCCCTTCCCCCTTCTCTCTTCCTGCTGGTAGCCACTAGTTTGTTCTTTATAGCTGTGAGTCTGTTTCTTTTTAGAATTATATTCAATAGTTAGTCTTATGTTTTAGATTCTACATCATGCAGTATTTGCATGATTTATTTCACTAAGCATAATACCCTCTAAGCCCATCCACATTGTTGCAAGTGGCAAAATTTCACTCTTTTTCTTGACTGAGTAGTATTCCATTGCAAATATACACCGCATCTTCTTTATCCGTTCGTCTATTGATGGACACTTGGGTTGCTTCTATACCTATGCATCTTTTCCAGTTAGTGTTTTTATTTTATTCAGATGTATACCCAGGGGTGAAATTGCTGGATCAGATGGTAGTTGTTTTTTCTTAGTTTCTTGAGGAGCTTCCATACTGTTTTCCACAGTGGCCACACCAATTTGCATTCCCACCAAGACTGTAGGAGGGGTCCCTTTTCTCTACATCCTTGACAACACTTGTTTATGTGTGGTCTTTTTGATGATAACCGTTCTGACAGGTGTGAGGTGATATCTCATTGTGGTTTGGATTTGCATTTTTCTGATGATTAATGACCTCAAGCATCTTTTCATGTACCTGTTGGCTATCTGTGTGTCTTCTTTGAAAAAGAAGTCTGTTTGGGTCTTCCTGCCATTTTTTAATTGAGTTGTTTGTTTTTTGCTATTGAGTTGTGTGAGCTGTTTATATATTTTGGATATTAACCCTTTATCAGTCATATCATTTGCAGATAGTTTCTCTTGCTCAGTAAATTGTTGATGGTTTCATTTACTAAGCAAAAGCTTTTAAGTTAAATTAGGTCTCATTTGTTTATTTTTGCTTTTGTTTGCATTGCCTTATGNAAAAAATTCATGTTAAGTATCTTGGTCAAAGTTATGTGGGTACTAGACAGGATGGATTCAATTGTCCCCTCTCCCAAGGGAAAAATCCTTGGAATTGTAAATCAAGTAATAACTCAGTATCTAAACTTAGGATAGAATATACATCATTATATATGTAATTCATTATAACACACTTAAGTTTTGGGGGATGCACTCAGCTTTATCATTTTCTTATTGATAACTAACTATGAACAATCACTTTTTTCAACAGATTATTATTTAGGAAATACCAGATCAGTCAGCCCCCAGATGCTGGTGGCTGACATGAAGAGACAGCTCTGAGTGTGAGCTAGGGCTTCTCTGGTATGGCTGAGCACTAGTGGAATTCACTGGGGTTTGACTGTCTACACATGGTCGTTCTCACACAGGATGGGCATGATAAGTAAGACTCTTTGGGTGACAAATGTCAGAAACCAAGTTTAGCTAGCTTAAGCAGAAAAAATGCTATACTGGGAGGAAACTGGAAAAATTCAGCAAGTCCCAGAAATCACCGATTTCCCAGACCTCAGGGGGAAGGGGGACCAGGGCAGGAGTCCTAGGCCTGTGCTGGGCCGTTCCCATGTGCCTCTCCAGTCTTTCTACCCTTCCCACTCTGTTCTCTGCTTCTGTGAACTATGATGGGCTTTGGGACTGTATCAGTGGGTTCCTGTTCTCTTGATTTCCAGTTGGGTTTGGCCCACAGTATATCCTGCCAGGAAATCAGAGGAAGAAAGGAGAATGAGATAGTATGCTTCTTCCCCGGGCTCCTGACTTGGGAAGGGCCTTGGGTTGGCCAGTCTCTTGGCCGGCAGTCACAGGTTATCCTAAGTTTACCTTCTCAGCATGACTCTCTGCTTCCAGGTTCCAGCAGCCCCTCTTGCCTCTCATCTCTTTGGGCTCTGCTGTGCTAACAGCTCTGTTTTGACCATCCCCAGCGAACTGCAGCCCCTGGTGTTTCCCTGCTCCCCGACTCTTGCTGTGGACAAGATGACGTGGCTGAGCACCTGCCAGGGGCCCATCCCCAAAAATGGAGATTGGGGGTTTCCAGAGAAGAGAACATGCGCCCAGAGTGATATTCTGTATTTACTTATGCTTTGGTTGTTCAGAGTAAATACCCAACCGTATACCGTTCAGTGAATTCTGCTGATTAAGTGCTTTCAAAGGCAAAAATGGCAAAAATGAGGGCAACTTGAAATGATTCTTTATGTAAGCTGTGTCTGTGAGAAGGGAGTCGGGATGTGTTTACGAGCTGCAGGCTGGTGCTCCAGTTCCTCTAAGACACAGATTTGTGGTGAACTAGTTTGAGGTTGATGGTCTAACACACCTCTTGCTCATCTGAAATCTAGGCTGAGGATGGCAAACGTAGGAACCCATGATTTTATCTGTTGCCAGGCCCATGGCAATGCTAGTACACTGCAAAATTTCTTACTGCTGAGCTTCAGAATCCTTCTCAACACAGCTCTCCAGGAGACTGGTACTAAGTAAGCAGGTGACACATGAAAAACAGCCATTTGTCATTCCTGCCCAAGAGGCTTTCTGGGTACCTTATTGTGGAGTTTGCTTNCTGAGCTTCAGAATCCTTCTCAACACAGCTCTCCAGGAGACTGGTACTAAGTAAGCAGGTGACACATGAAAAACAGCCATTTGTCATTCCTGCCCAAGAGGCTTTCTGGGTACCTTATTGTGGAGTTTGCTTGAGCAAGTGGAGTAAGCATTTTAGTGGCGCGTGTGACTGTTTGGATGGAGATTGCTATTCTGAGCAGAATAGGGGCAGGGGGCTCTCAAGTCATCAAGGTCACGCCATCCTCTGTGGTCTTGCTACAGACCCAAGGAAACCAGACTGAGTCCTGTCTCTGAGGAGCATCAAACAGACCAAGGCTGCCTGGTTGAGTTTAAGTCAGGTAAGGGAGTCTGTGGGTTAGAGTTGGAAAGATGAGTGAGTGAGAAGTCATAGGCCTCTGGCATCAGACAACCCCGGAGGGAACTCTTTAGAGCACCTAGGGAGTATTTCTTCCTGGGTCCAGGGCAGGGGCCAGCCGAGGAAGAGATATCAGAGAAGCCCACTTCCTTCATGACCAGTATCTCAGGCCTCCGTCCACAGCAGCAGTTGATGGACCTGGCAGACGTCCAGACACAAACACTGCACAGTCCATTATGAAGCCAAACCTGATCTCCTTATTCATCCTCTCCTCCCCCACCCGCCGTTTCCTGGTAGTTAAGTCAATAATCAAATGTAGAGTGATTTTGCTTGAATGAAAGCCTCAGGATTAAATGTTTAGCTCCCCTCAGGACATTTGTGTTTCCTATTATTGAGGGGTCACCTTGTGACTTGATTCATACTCTCCCAGCCACTCCTCGGCTTTGAGAAAGGCTTTGCAGCACATGGACCTGAGGAAGCTTGGCCTGTCTCAGGCTGGGTGTTCTGTTCAATGGCCTCTGCCTCTCTGGGTCTCAGTCATCCCATTTTTAAATTTTGGGGCCTGTTTGTTGACTGAGTTCCTTTTCAAGTTAGCTCTGAGCTATCATTCTAAGCTCTGCCTCTCTCAATCACTAAATAATAATAACAAACAATTATAGAGACTTACTGCCTGCTTGGAATTGTGCTAAGAATTTTATGCACATTCTCTCATTTAGTTCTCACAAACTCGGGGTGAGGTAGTTGCTTATCTTATCCTTGTATCAGTTAATATTAAGTTCAGCTGCTTATGCAGAAATATCCCAAATAATAATGGCTTAAATAAGATAAGTGTAAATGAAAAATACAATAAAATACTTAGAAGTAGGCCAGGCTGCTACTGATATGGTGGCTCCATGGTGTCATGAGAGAGACTGATCTTTCTGTTCCACCATATGGAGCTTATAGTTTCATGTTTTCCTCAGTAGCTCCAATCATCACATCTCTGTTTCAGGTAGCAAGAAGCAGGAAAGGAGGGTGAAGGGGCCACCTTTTCTTATTCTTAGAACAATACTTCTGCTTACATTTCATTGGTTAGAATTTAGTTACATGTTTATATCTAGCTGCAAGGGAGGCTGAGAAATCTAATCTTACTGTTTCACAGTCAGAAATGTAAATATTTGAGTTCTAAGGAAAAAGATGGGAGTGGATATTGGAGTAAATGCTTGATTTCTTCACATCTTGTTTGACCAGCAAGGAAGCAAAGCCCTAAGACATATAGTTGGTGGGTGACTGGGGTAGGATTTGAACCTAGCCCACTTGGGTCCAGGGCCTGTGTTCTTAAGTGCAGTATTATCAGATCCCCCCTCCCCTCAAAGTTGCCTGCTGCTTCTTTCTCCTTCTTATCAGAAGCTTCATGCAGGCTCCAGCTCTAAGCTTTGGTTCTCTTTCTGCATCAAGAAAACCCCTTATTGAAGCTACATGTGCAGGAAAGTTGGGCAGGACTATAAGCCCAAGGCCAACCTGCCTTTCATCAGGATCCTCCATCACTGGTGGAAGGCACGGCATACCTGTGGCATCTCCTCTGGTCCCCAGGTCTGGCCTTCCTTCCATCATTCCTGGTCCCTCCGCGTTTCTGCAGCCTTTAGCTTCCCTCATGGTGTCCCCAACATCCCATAGTACCCTTAGTGCCTGTCCTCACCAAAACCTGGAATAAACTGATATCTCTCTTCATCTATATTAAGAAGATGAAGGAGTAACACTTTGGGTGGTAGGCTCCCCCCCACCCCCCACCGCCTTTTGGAAATGGAAGGTCATTACCAAGCAGAGCCCTTGAAATATGCCACAAAGGCACCACCTCTGAAGACTCCTAGTCAGATTGGGTTATCACCAAAGCCACTGCTCTTGTCCATTCACTGAGGTATAAGAGGTAGATTCTCAATCTGAGTAGGGGACCAGCAGCATCGGTGTCACCTAGGAATTATTAGAGGAGTAGGAGCTCAGCCCCACCCCAGACCTACAAAGTCAGAATCAGATTTAACAAAGCCCAGAGACTCCTTCCAGTATTCTTGCCTGGAGAATCCCCATGGACAGAGGAGCCTGGTGGGCTATAGTCTACGCAGTCGCAAAGAGTTGGACATGACTGAGTGACTAAGCACAGCACAGAGAATTCCTGTGTACCCCACAGGCTTCTGACTCACGGACCTAGGACAGCCAAAACGTAGGCTTTCTAGTGAGTAATTATAAATGCAAGAAATTCACCTAAGAGTTTGCTTATTAAATGCATTGCTTGTTTTCGAAGAAACTGGACTGAGAAAAAAAGAGCAAATAAAAGTCAGGTATTGACATAAATAATTGCTGTTTTGGGGCACAACCATGGACCTCATATCTACCCAGTGCACCGTGAGAATATAAACCATTCATTGACTGATGTATTAGAATAGGGAGCCAGACAAAAGCAGATAAAAAGTCTCGTGCTTAGATTTCTTCTTCAGATTCCCTTGAAAAGCTACCCATATCTGTGCACTTAAGTCTCCAAATGGCTTTTGCAAACCAGATAAGCTTAGTGTTTTGGGTTCACATAATTGGCCAGCTTTGCTAAGAGACTGCCAAAAACATCGATGTCATCTAAACAACTGTTATTTTAGTTTAAGGATACAATCTAGGTTTAAAAGCCAACATGTAACTCACTTTAATACTGTTAAAAGCTCAGAGGAGAGAGCTGTTGTACTCCCAATCTCCTTTTTATATGCTACAGTAGTTCAGACAGCTGGAAGAATAACAATGCTGTTTCTTTCTGTGAGTTTAGGCTTAAATTGTGGAGAGCCTCCAAGAGTTGCACATTTGGAGAATGTTTTCCCCTCACTCTGGGTTCTTCGTGAACAGAGAGATTCATGAAGAGATTTCTCCTTAAGGAGGCAGCATGGGGATTTCCCTGGTGGTCCAGTGGCTAAGACTCTGCATTCCCAATGCAGGGAGCCTAGGTTCAATCCCTGGTCAGGAAACTAGATCCCATATGCCACAGCTAAGACCCAGCACAACCAAATAAATACATGAATATTTGTAAGAAAGGAGGCAGCATGATGTAATAGTTTAAAATGTGGGTTGTAGTTCCTGGGCATATACCTGGGGAAAAACATGGTCTGAAAGGATGCAAGCATCCCAGTGTTCATTGTAGCACTGTTTACAAGAGTCAAGATACAGAAATAACCTAGATGTCCTTTGACAGAAGAATGGAAAAAGATGTGGTGTCTATGTACAGTGGAAGAGTAGTTGTTAAAAAGAATGAGATAATGCCATTTGCAGCAACATGCTATTATTGAGTGAAGTGTCAGGTAAAGAAAGAGAAATATCAAATGTGGAATCTAAAAAAAATTATACAAATGAACTTATTTACAAAATAGAAACAAAGTCACAGTCTTAAAGAAAGAACTTATGGTTACCAGAGGGGAAGGGTTGGGGGAAGGGATAGTTAGGGAGTTTGGGATTGACATGTATATACTGCTGTATTTAAAATAGATAATCAACAACGACCTACCGTATAGCACAGGGAACTCTGCCCAATATTCTGTAACAACATAGTTGGGAAAAGAATTTAAAAATGAATCAGTTCAGTTCAGTTGTTCAGTTGCATCCGACTCTTTACGACCCCATGGACTGCAGCATGGCAGGCTTCCCTGTCCATTACCAACTCCCGGAGCTTGCTCAAACGCACGTCCCCATCGAGTTGGTGAAGCCATCCAACCATCTCACTTCTGCCATCCCCTTCTCCTCCTGCCTTCAATCTTTCCCAGCATTAGGGTCTTTTCCAGTGAATCAGTCCTTCGCATCAGGTGGCCAAAGTATTGGCGCTTCAGTTTCAGCATCAGTCCTTCCAATGAATGTTCAGGACTGATTTCCTTTAGGAATAGACACATGTATATGTATAACTAAATCACTCTGTCTACAGTTGAAACTACTGCAACATCTTTCGTCAGCTTCACTCCAATATACAAATAAAAGTTTCTTTAAAAATTGTGGGCTGTAGGACCTGACCACCTGACCACCATAACCATTCCCACCTCTGAAAGGTGGGGAAAATAACCTCTTACCTGTATGGGCTGCCACGATCATGGAGTTAATAGGAGGGAAGAATGGCTGGCACACCCTAAGTGCCGGATAGGCACAGGCTATTGCTGTGTACATGTGGCACTGTCTACCGTACCTAGACATCTGGCTCACCTTCTTAATCTTACAAATGAGAACATGGGGCCCTAGAGAGGTTGGGGATCTGTCTGCTGCGTGTCCTGAGCTGGGGAGCCTTCCTCGTCCTCCTGGGGGCAGCTCTGTGCTGGGTCAGGCCCCACGTGCTCCATTTCACACAGATACGCTCCGGGGCTCAGGTGACGGTCAATGGTGAGAAGAGCATCAGAGACTGATTCAGGTCCCAACTTTTCTCTGTACATTAGTGTCTCCCCTCACTCCTGCTCCCAAAGTTATTTTCACCTTTCCACCCCTGACCAGGCACGTATAGGCTAGAGTGTTGCTGGAAAGTGAGACAGTCTGTGACATCTGAGAGACCAGAACCGCTACCTCAGCTGCTGTTCGCAGCAGAACAGTTTGAAGTGACTACAGTTGAAGCTACTCCTTCCCCAGGGTTTTGGTAATTCCTCCTGCCAATTATAGCACTTTGCTAAGATTAACTAATTAATCCTCACCATATACCCGAGAGACGAAATTAAAGCTCATTCTTTCACACGTGCGAAGTACCTTTCATCTGAGGATTACTCACACTGATGCATTTGTCTCCCATGGCGACATTGCAAGTTTCGGGGATGAAAAGGAAAATCATTACCATTTGAAGGACTGGGAACAAAGAAAATTCCCCCTCCAGGACCCTGAGGAGGAAGGAGGGTCACTGAACAGGTCTATGGTAGCAGGGTGAGCCTTGGAGGACACCTGTGTTCCTAGGGGGTCCGAAAGGGAACTCCTAGGTGAGGCTATGACCCCATCTGGTCACCACTCTTCACGGTTCTTCATTGTTCTCAGTCCCCCAGGGATCATGTCTGAGATGAGGGATGAGAGAAGATTCTACGAGGCTGTTCAAGACTGCGTTTGGCTTTCTAAGCAACCTCCCACTTCTCCCCATCCTGTCTCCAAAACGCTGGTTCCTCCTCACCTCTATTTGCCAACATTTTATTTGTGATTGAGAGAAGAAATGGAGCCCGTGAGGAGAGAACCAGGAAAAAAAATGACAAATCGAGGACCTCAAAGGGGACGGGGATTTAGGCGAGTGGTNCCAAAACGCTGGTTCCTCCTCACCTCTATTTGCCAACATTTTATTTGTGATTGAGAGAAGAAATGGAGCCCGTGAGGAGAGAACCAGGAAAAAAAATGACAAATCGAGGACCTCAAAGGGGACGGGGATTTAGGCGAGTGGTGGGGCTGTCAGTCACAACACTGCCCCATCTTCCCGATCCCTTTCATCCCTCAACGCCAGGCTTGGGCATATAGCCTCTAGCTAGGCCTCTGGACTGTATGTTGGACAGTTGGATCTCTTGGGGAGACTCCCTGGGGGAGGAAGATGTTGAAACCATGTAAAGAAACGGGTGGTGGCTTCTTGTTACCTGATCCCCAGGATGGCTCAAAGCTTGGCTGTTCAGCTCTTCTTTCCATCCTGTGAGTTATTTTGGGTTCCTTTCAGTAAAGTTGTCTTTATGTTAGCTGGAGTCTACAGAAGAAGCCTAAATTATAGCCTCCCCCTGCTCAGGTCTTCTCACTCCAGGTCAGTGACTTTTCATCATACCAAGTAAATGCAAAATTGCAAAGCACCTTTAAGGAGAGAGAGTGAACTGAGAAGGAGCATTGCTGGCAGTTTCTCTAAGCCCAGCAGGGTGTGCTTCTTTCCCTACAGTGTCACGTCGGGATCCATCCGTGGGGATGCATGTCACATTTAACTGCAGTCATGGAGCTGGCACATACCTGCATTCGCCCAGAACCAGCCTCTTTCAGATTCTGTTCTTGTTCCATTTTTGTGGGATGTGTCTTTGCTGGTTGGCTGATTCTTAAGTGTATTTGGTTATGGGTCAGTCTTTGTGTTTTCTAGACCCTACTGATCTGGCAAATGATCAGAAGTAGCTGATGTGGTTCAGACAGAGAAGTTAAAATGTAGCAGCTAGTAAATTTGTGGCAAGTGGAAGACATCTTTTCAGGGGAATATGTATGCTAAAACATACAATCCAGCATTTTACTACTTCATAGCAACTACAATCCCAGAATCTATACTCATGGAAACATATGTGCTATGCTGTGCCAAGTTGCTTCAGTAGGGTCTTTTCGACCCTATGGACTGTAGCCCGCCAGGCTCCTCTGAGGTCCATGGCATTCTCCAGGCAAGAATACTGGAGTGGGTAGCCATTTCCTTCTTCAGGAGATCTTCCTGACCCAGGGATTGAACCCACATCTCTTAAATCTCCTACATCGGCAGGCAGATTCTTTACCACTGAGCCCCCTGGGATGCCCCTTGGAAACATATAACCCCATGTTAAAGCACAAGACCGTCTCCCTCTGGAGACTCTTCTTGTGCTTTCTACAATGGCATTAAATTAAGAGTGGGGGATCTCTTTCATGCACTGAACCTCTTCTAGGTAAAACTAAAAATTACTAAATCTGAATTATTAACTCTTTGGAGTGTTTCTAGCCCAGGACTGGATCTCAAGGGAGTTAGAAGTGATCCTAAGGCTTTTGAAGTTTCTTCTACACAGTAGTGGAGTGATTGAGTGATTGGATGAATGGAGTTAGGGGTGGGAGGAATCCAAGAAGCTTAGATCTGAAGGATCTAAATACAACCCCACAAAAGTTATCTATGACTGCATAACAGATCACCTCAAACCATAGTGCTTGAATATAAGAATCATTTATTTCTTCCCATAGTTTCTGTGGGTATGGAGTGCAGAGCAGCCTGGCTGGGTGTTCCTGGCTCCAGGTCTCTCGTACGGCTGCAGTCAGATGTCACCTGGGCTGCAGTCCTTGACTGAGGCTGGAAGAGCGAACTCCCAGGTGGCTTGAACACGTGGCTGGCAAGTTGGTGCAAGTTGCTGGTGGGAAGTTCCTCTCCCTACGCGCCTCTTCACAGAGCTACATGAGGATCTTCTAGCGCGGCAGATGGCTTACGTAGAGTAAGTGATGCATGAGAGCAAGGCAGGAACTCCAACATCTGTTACAACCTAGTATCGGAAGACACGCATCATCACTTAAGGGAGGTCGCTGCACAAGGATGTGAATACCAGGAGGCCCGGGTCATGGGACTGTCTTGTGTCCTGATGCTACTAATCCCTTCTCTTAAAACACGATGTAAAAATTTATTGTGAAATGTTTTTAGACATATAAAAAGGATTAAAAAGTGGATTAAACATAAAAACAAGGATTAAAGTGTACTTGTGTACCTACCTACCTCTCTTTTCAAGAAATAAACTATAATCAATTCAGTTGACAACCCCCAAGCACTCACCCTGACTGCATCTTCCTCCTTCCCTGTCCCACTGTCCTTTGCTGTCATTTCCTCGCTCAGTTTTTGCAACTTCATGGACTGTAGCCCGCCAGGCTCCTCTGACCATAGGTTTTCCAGGCAAGAGTACTGGAGTGTGTTGCCATTTCCTCCTCCAGGGGATCTTCCCAACCCAGGGATCGAACCCACATCTCCTGCATTAACAGGCGGACTCTTTACCACTCTGAGCCACCGAGGAAGCCCTTTCCCACTGCCCTTAGGAAACCAGCATTCTGAATTTTGTGTTGATCCTTCCAGGCATTCTTTTCTATTTCCACCACAAATCTGTGTATCCCTAAACAAAATATGGAGTTGTTGGACATATTCTCAAGCTTTATATGTAGCATCCTCCTGTGTGATTCTTTTGCAACCTTCTCTTTTTGTTCAGAGTTATATTTGTGAGATCCTTCTATATTAATCTGCATGGCTCTAATTGTTTTTAGTGACTATAAAGCGTTCCACTGTGTTAGGACATCACAGTTTGTTTATTCTTTTTCCAGTTTACGAGTGTTCAGGTTGCTTGTAATATTTTTATTTTGCTACTGCACACAATGTTGTCATGAATGTCCTTGCACAGCCTCCTTGTGCCCAGGTGCAAGAGTTTTTCCAGCATACCAGTCTAAAGGTGGAATGGTTAGGTCATATGATATGTACACTTTGACTTTTCTCAATAGCATCAAATTCTCTAAAACAGCTGCACTAATTCATACAACTTCTAACAGTGATTGAGTTCCCCTGCTCTGTATTCTAGTGTTGCAGATTAAAAATTTCATACGAAGCTGATGGATGTGGAATGGTATCTATGGTTTTAATTTGCCTTTCCCTAATTACTGATGCTCTCGAACTGTGGTACTGGAGAAGACTCTTGAGAGTCCCTTGGACAGCAAGGAGATCAAACCAGTCAATCCTAAAGGAAATCAACCCTAAATATTCATTGGAGGACTGGTGCTGAAGCTGAAGGTCCAATACTTTGGCCACCTGTTGTGAAGAGCTGACTCATTGGAAAAGACCTTGAAGCTGGGAAAGATGAAGGCAGGAGGAGAAGGGGGTGACAAAGGATAAGATGGTTGGATGGCATCACCGATTCAATGGACATGAGTTTGAGCAAGCTCCAAGGGGTAGTGAAGGACAGGGAAGCCTGGTGTGCTGCAGTTGATGGGGTCACAGAGTTGGACAGGACTTAGTGAATAAACAACAACAATTATTCACGAGGCTGATTATTTTTCTCACATGTATACTGGCCACTTGGGTTTCTTCTGAGGACTGCTTGTTTACATCTTTTGCCTACTTTTCTGTTGTTTTTTCTCTTTTTCTTATTGATTTGAAAGAATTCATAGATTCTATATACTAATTTTTGTCAATCATATATGTTGGTAACATTTTCCTCCTGTCTGATGCTTACCTTTTTAACCTTTCTGTTGTCTTTGTTGAATGGAATTTTTAAGTTAATGTAGTTAAATGTTATCATTCATTTCCTTTATAGTTTGTTTATGTGGCAGAGACTGCTAGCTGTCCACTAGCATCTGCATCTTTCTTTTCTGCAAGAGAGCTACGGATGTGTGCTGTGGAGTGTGTCTAGAAGCAATATATGCAACATTGACTTCACTCACTTCAAAGGAAATCTTTGTCTCCAGATGTCCACTATTTCCCCCTGCAGCAGACTGGAATATTGTCATTATCCATCTTTACCTACGAGGAAACCAGTGTTACACTGCCAAGGTGAGCCTGTTGTCTCCACGCCCCGGCTCCTCCTTTTGTGCCCTTTTGCTCTGTTACCATGCCCGAGAGAGATAATTCAGCCTCATAAAATCCAACAGATGTGTATTAAGCCCCTCCCACATGCTAAGCTTTGCCCTAATGGCACCAGAATGAATTAGACACAGAGACACCGACTCTGGTCTGAGGAGCTTAGGAGACTCTCTTAAGTGTCCAGGTGTATGTACGTGAATACTTTCTGCTCAGGGGATCAAAAAGTCCTCATGATATTTGAAATTCCATCAACCTGGGGAAGGGCTTTCTAGGGGCAGGGACAATTTGAACAGAAGCCCACAAGCTGAAAAGCAAAAGACGTGTTTAGGACACAACCAGAGGTTGAGTTTGATTGGAGCAAGGTCGGGTGAGAGGCTGTGGGAGATGAGGCTGATGCACAGGAATG
Source organism: Neotragus pygmaeus (assembly GCA_006410875.1). Classification (NCBI taxonomy): domain Eukaryota; kingdom Metazoa; phylum Chordata; class Mammalia; order Artiodactyla; family Bovidae; genus Neotragus; species Neotragus pygmaeus. The sequence goes on from SJYV01014911.1 coordinate 294,653, forward strand.
AAAGAACAGCAGCGCCCACCAGAGTTGTGGGGGTGGAACTGTTGGGGGAGTGGAGGGGGGTACTCTTGGGGGTCAGTTAAAATCAGTCTTGTTTTGTGTGTGTGTTCAGTCACTCAGTCATGTCTGACTCTTTATGACCTCGTGGACTGTAGCTCACCAGCTTCCTCGGTCCAAGGGATTTCCCAGGCAAGAATACTGGAGTGGGTTGCCATTTCCTGCTCCAGGGGATCTTCCTGACCTGGGGATCGAACCCGCATCTCTGGAATCTCCTGCTTAGCTGGTGGATTCTTTACCATTGCACCACCTGGGAAGCCAGCTGTAAACTGTTGGAGCACAGTCTGTGTCACTGCATTCTGGTAGGGTCTCTAAACTTTGTAGACCCTCATATGAAAGGCAAGAAAGGAGGGTACAGAAACAAGTTATCGTCCTAGGATTTCTTTTCCAGGGCCACCTCTACGCTTGTGGAGTTGGCATAGGGTGCACCTGTTTACAGACCCTGAGAGAGCTGGGTATGGGTTTCTGACTTGATATGAACTACTTGGAGCAGAATTTCTTAGCTCTCTGTGAGTTTCTTCACCGGCTCATGCTTATGTACTGCTTAATGTGACCAGTCTTCTCCAAACAAACTGCAGGGATGGAACCCCTGCCTCGTTCATTGTTATGTCTCTAAAGCCTGGCCCCATGCTGGGCTCAGGGCAGGTGCTCTACACACATTTGGGAGCTAAGTAAGCAAATGCTGGGAGGGAATGAGAGAATGAATTCCCCAAACCTGTGCGCAGGGGCTGTTGTAGCATCACTGTGCCCTGGACAGCCACGACACGCAGCTTCACAGGTGGCCAGCAAGTGTTCCTGAAATTCTATGGTAATTCAGATACAATTCCAGTTGCTGTCACAGGGAGCCAGCTTAGACACACTAGAGATGTGTTTCTTTTCCATATAAAAGCCGTAGGCAGCATGTGCTTAGTGCTATAGAGACCCAGTCAGAGACCCAGGGTTTTTCTGCTCTTTGCTCTACCATCCCCAGAGTGCTGTCTTACCCACACATCCACATTCTAAGCAGGAGGAAGGGAAGAGGAGGAAGAGAAGGCATGCTCCTTCTGTTTAGGGGCTGTACGTTCCCCTCTGCTCACATCCCTTTAGCCAGAACCTAGTACCTTGATCACACGTAGCTGCAAAGGAAGGTGGGAAGTGTGCAGTCTTGTTCTGATGGCCAATACCAGGTTAATTATCATCTGATAATTAGGAAGGGAGACTAGATATTGGTGAACAACTGAGCATTCCTGCCACAAGCCATTTTCCCATTGTGTGGCGTTGTGTGGAAGGCACAGTGGCAGACAGACGAACCTGGTTGTCCACCAAGAGAAAGATTTTTCTTTAATAAATGTGTCAGTGTTGATGCTAAACGCTCTAGCCTGCAATTATGTGAGTAAAGGACCAAAGGTGGCCTTGTCTTCAAATGCAGAGAACAGTGGCACGTTCTCATGAGTTTGGTTTGGTCATTATAAATCTTCCATCTGCTTCTGAGTGGAGAAGAAGTGATCAAATACGCCTCTGCATTGCAATCGTAAAAGTGACAGTGATGTGTCGGATGGGACGGAGATTGGGGACAAAGTGCACCAGACCTGGTCATTGTATAATTGGACACATTCCTTTTAATTAATCAGCCTCTTTTGTCACAGCTTCTTCTGGAGGGGGCACATCGTGGCTGGTATTGGTAGCTGTCCACCATATCTGTCTTCCCCTTCTTCCTGGGTATGTGAAGTGAAAGTTGCTCAGTTGTGTCCAGTTCTTTGCAACCCCATGGATTGTAGCCCGCCAGGCTCTTCTGTCCATGGGATTCTCCAGGCCAGAATACTGGAGTGGGTTGCCATTTCCTTCTCCAGGGGATCTTCCCAACCCAGGGATCAGACTCAGGTCTTCTGCATGGCAAGCAGCTTCTTTACCATCTGAGCCACCAGGGAAGCCAAGAATACTGGAGCTGGCAGCCTAGTCCTTCTGCATCAAACCAGGGTCTCCTGCATTGCTGGTGGATTCTTAGCCGCTGAGCTACCACGGAGTCCCATGCTTTTCCTACCAAACATCAAAATTACTAAAATGCTACAATATGTAAATCAATCTAATATTATTTCAAGAGAAGACTTACAAATTAATGGATATAAGAATATAAGATAGAAAATCTGATATTTGTGTAAGCTTTCACACACATATATATGAATTTTGTACATTGTAAATATATGCTTTATATTTATGAGGAAAGGTTACACTGCTCAATTCATAGTCATAGGATGATAATTGGTTAGCTAAGTAGAAAAAAGTTATGTATTTATCACATAAACAATAGGATTGATAGGATTGAATTTTTAAAAGGAAATTATTTTTAAGATAAGAAAATATAGGTAAACACTTACCAGTCTTGTAGTGAGAAAGCAAAAGATGAAATTATGAAAGAAGCACTGATAGATTAGATTACCTAAGAATTTTAAAATTTAAGTAAAAAGACCATGCATGTGTGCGTGTTAAGTCACTCCAGTCATGTCCAACCTTTTGTGACCCTATGAACTATAACCCTCCAGGTTTCTCTGTCCGTGGGATTCTTCAGGCAAGAATACTGGAGTCGGTTACCATGCCCTCCTCCAGGGGATCTTCTAGACCCAGGAACTGAACCTGCATCTCCTAGGTGTGTCTCCTGCATTGGCAGGCAGGTTCTTCACCACCAGTGCCACCTGGGAAGCCCCGAAAGGTCATAAGCAAACAAAAGATAATTAAGAACTGAGAAAAACACTCCAACAAGTAAGAACCTTTATATACAAGAACTTTTCAAATCAATAAGAAAAAACAGTAAAAAATGGATTAAAGACCTGATCAGACAACTGGAGATAAACATGTGAAAACTTCAACTTCAGTAATGATCGAGTAAATGATCATTAAAGTAACAATGTCCTACAGGTCTTCATTTATCAAATTGCCAGAGATTTTTAAAAATTGTCATATGCAGCAGTAAAATGGAAATTCTTACATATAGAATTATAGCTTATCAGACCCTTTCTGGGCAAATTTGGCAATGTGTACACAAAACCTTTTACATATTTATATTCTTTAATTAATTACACTTCCAGGAATTTATCACATGAACTTGATCAAAGGTGTCCCAGGTTTATGTGTTAATCATCGTCCTATTAGTAACAGATAAAAATAATCAAAATGACCACAAAATATGTCATTTGAATACATTATGGTTGTCCACATGGTGTGATTTTGTTGTCATTACAGAGTTATGTTTTTGAAGGAAATATGAAGTTGGGGAATTCACCTACTATCACAATTCGTGCGTGCTTCGTCATTCAGTTGTTTCCAACTCTTTGCGACCCCCATGGACTGTAGCCTGCCAGGCTCCTCTGTCCATGGAATCCTCCAGGCAAGAATACTGGAGTGGGTTGCCAAGCCCTCCTCCAGGGGGTCATCCCCCCAGGGATTGAACCCAGGTCTTCTGCATTGCAGGCGGATTCTTTACTGTATGAGCCACTAGGGAAGCCACACTATCACAATAAGTGAGATGAAATGGGATACACAGTGACCTGCAGGCTTTCCATTCGCTGACTCCCCCGACTCAACTCCTGTTCCTGTACTCTGCCCCACTACCCCGGCTCATGCCTGTTCTTCCGGCATGTCCAGTGTTTGCGGCCCTAGGACTTTGCACTTGCTCTTCACTCTGCCTGAAATACTCACTCAGCTGCTTCTTCACTTTCTGCAGCCTCTGGTTGTCTGTCACTCACCTTGTCAGCCACATTGTCCCTGGCTGCTCCATATAAAATAGTACCCACTTTTCAGCCCACCCGTTGCCACCCTATCCTTTCTGTCTCCTCTCCTGACTTACGTTTCTCTGTGGCACTTACTGCTTCCTGGTACCTGGCGTATTTTCATATTTATTTATTTATTGTCTGTTTTTCCATGAGAAGTGTCAGCTCCATGAGGATCAGGGACTTGTCTATTAGCTCATCGTTGAATCCCTTTGTACACAATAAGCCATCAATAAGTATTTGTGAGAGAATAAAATATCTATACCAACAATATTATATGACTTTTATACAAAAATCTTAGGTGATAGACAGATGTAGTTCAAAAGGATAAGGAGGTGGTACATCAAATGTTAGCTATGGTTACATGGAAAGCTTGGGTGGCCAGCTTCCTGATGGTTTTGATAATTTCTTTATGCTTTTCTGTGTTTTTGCAACTTTTGCCATAAGCATATATCATAATAAGAGAGAAGACAATGTATTATTATTTTAAAGTCCTGTGATTTGCAAAAATCACCCAATACCTGAACTGACCAAATATTTCAAAGTGTAAATGATTCTACTTTATAGATTTTCTCACTTTTTCCATTTTATACATCTGGTGGCTCTGCCACGGGGCTCTCTCCTGTCCACTGTTGCCTCCTTCCTCTGCCTTTCCCACTTCAACAAGCACTCCATGGTGCAGAATTTCTTGGGGGGCACTCTCAGTACGCAAAAGAAGTGTACTACTCTCTACAGCCACTGTCCTCAGCCCAGAGCCAGCTCAGGAGGTGCCAAGACTTCCTCCTTCTCCTTCTCTTCTTCCTCCTCCTCCTTTTTCTCCTCCTCCCAGCCCCGCCTCTTCCTTGAGTTCCTTCCTGGGACCTGCATTGCCAGGTGCTTGGAGGCCTGGGGGAGAGGCCTTTCACAGGCCCCCTAGCCTCCAAGAGGAAAGGAAGGTCCATTCAGTTCAGTTCAGTTCAGTCGCTCAGTCGTGTCCGACTCTTTGCGACCCCATGAATCACTGCACGCCAGGCCTCCCTGTCCATCACCAACTCCCGGAGTTCACTCAGACTCACGTCCATTGAGTCNNNNCGCACCTCGGGCTTTGCACGTGCTTCTCTCTTAGCTCTTGCCGGTGTTCCACGCAGGGCACTGCCGACAAACTCTGGCGCCTTCCTTCTTGGGCGCCCACAGTGCTTGGTGGTGCCTCTCCCTTTCTTGCTATCGACCACGTTTTCTTGTAAGTATGTGTTTATACGTACACCACCCTCTCTTCTGTGAGTGAGCTCTTTGAGGGACCTGGGTCTCCCTAGACCTAGGACAATCAGTGCTTGTGACATGATGGGAAGAGGCACCTCATAACTGTCCCCTGAACAAAAAGAGGTAGGTTCAGATTCCAGCTGTCTTTTTTCTAAATTCTTCAATCATTTTCAGATGTCTTTTCTCTCTAGGCTGCAATTGCTTACCTGTCCTTTGTCTGTCTGCCCGGTACCGATTAGCCAGGTTGTAGCAGAGCTAAAGTTCCCAGCCCAGCCCAGATTGCATTTCCTCAATGTTAGCAGCTGGAGGGAGTCCTCTTTCAGTTCACTTCACCCAGGTTGCATCTGAGATTCTCAGCACGTCCAGTGACCTACTCTTTGTCTGCCTTGACAGGCATAGGGTGTCATAAAGTATTTATCCAGTTCAGAAAATTTTAAAAGTTGGGGGAGAATTGAAGAGTGAAAAGAGAATTTGTAGAAATATATTCACTTGGGCGTCCATCCCATTCAGCAGCCCGCTCCCTTGGAAAGCCAGGTAACCTGGATAGGTGTACAGGAGCCATTCCCACGGAGCCATCATTCCTATTTAATAATCACCAAGCCCAGGAGAAATCTGTCATCTGCAGGTAAAATCAGTGAGGCAGAGCCCTTCCAGGAAAGAGGCACGGTGAGGCAGTAGGGCAGGCTTCACTCATGCAGATACGCTGGTGGGAATCGCTCAGGGAGGTACCGACCCACTGCCCGGCCTGACCCTGCCCAGCATCCTCAGGGCCCTGGAAGGCCCTCGCTGGCTGTTGGCTGGCTAGTGATGCACAAAGAAAATGATGAGCTGTCAATCCCACTTCTGGTTTCCACCTTCAAGAGTAATGACAGGTTGAGGTTGTTAGCTGTTGGGGTCTGAGGAAGATGCAGTGTCCAAAACACTGGACAACAGATTTGGAGCTGCCAGTAGCCTATGTTGTGTTTTTGCCAAAAATCAGGAGAAAAGATACCCACTCTGGGCTGACCCAGCTCCACTGTAGGGCAGAGGGCTTGCGTTTGGAGATGCCTCTATCCAAAGAAGGGCTTCTCAGGTGGCACTAGTGGTAAAGAAGCTGCCTGCCAATGCAGGAGACATGGGAAGTGAGTTTGATCACTGGGTCAGGAAGATTCCCCGGAGAAGGAAATACTCCACTCCAGTATTCTTGCTTGGAGAATCCATGTACAGAGGAGCCTGGTAGGCTACAGTCCTTGGGGTCTCAAAGAGTCAGATGTGACTGAAGTGACTTGGCATGCACGCTATCCAGAGAAAGAGTGCTTGTTCCTTTGGGTGGGCACGGCCCATGCCAGGCACCTGGATCTCAACACCCTCTTGCCTTCTCAGCTGGGATCTGTTAGGTAGTGTGGGAACCACATGGCTATACTTGTGTCCTAGAAGGAACAGCTTTCAGGATGTTTAGAAAGGAGAGGTGAGAGAAAAGCGAATTGATTATTCAGGGTTGTTTTTCTCAAAGTGTGGAACTCCCAATCAGAATTTCCTAAGGTAATTGGTAAGAATGCCTATTTCCTGGGACCCAATTCAAAACAACTGAGTGAAACTCTCTGAAGGGAGAGGGCCAGCAATCTGGTTATTTAACCAGTCCCCTAAAGGATTCTAATCCTGCCTGCCCAACTCAAGAACTGTGGGTTTAGCAGCTGTTGTGTCAGGAGTCCTGTGCTAAGTCTAGTCAAGTCTGACTCTTTGTGACCCCATGGACTGTTGTCCGCCAGGCTCCTCTGTCCATGGGCTTTTCCAGGCAAGAATACTGGAGTGGATTGCCATTTCCTCCTCCAGCAGGGTCTTCCCGACCCAGGGACCGAACCAGCGTCTCTTAGCTCTCCTGCATTGGTGGGCGGGTTCTTTACCACTAGCGCCACCTGGGAAGCCCCTGGCATGCGTGTATTCAGGAATCCAGAACTATCTGACTGGGCAGAGCAGAAACAGGCATCCTCCGCTGTGCAGTGCCACCTCCTCCTGCGTCCTTGCGGTCTTCCTGAAGGCTGCTTCTCTAGGGTTCTTCTCTAGGGTTTGGGGCTGATGTCATTGTTTTTCCTGGCACCAGGGCTTTACTCTTCCCAAAAAGCACTTTTAAAAGTATCAGCTTTTAGGATAAAAACTCTAGGAATCTGGAAACAGAGAGTGGGTAGGACCCAGATAATTCCACACTTGTCCTTCCTCCTCAGCCTCGGGCTGCTTTCCTGTCTTCTGGTCCCGTGGCAGAGGACGTTTCTGGCTGAGCCACTTCAAGGAAGTCTCCTGGAGATGCTGTGTTTCCATTTTGGTTTCAATCTTAGAGGAAGGTTAAATTACATTGCCCTAAATTCCAAGGGGCTGATCAGTTTGCTTTGCTGAACTGGTATTTCTGTGATTTGAGTAAGGCTTGAAACATGATGTGATCAGCCCATAATCTGGCCGCTTTTCTTTTATTAGGGGAGTTTCACCGGAACAGAATTTTGACTAAGCCCCCATGTGCTAGGGCTTCCCTTGGGGCTCAGCTGGTAAAGAATCTTCCTGCAATGCTGGAGACCTAGGTTTGATTCCTGGGTTGGGAAGATCCCCTGGAGAAGGAAATGGCAACCCACTCAGTATTCTAGCCTGGAGAATCCCATTGACAGAGAAGCCTGGTAGGCTCCCAGTCCATGGGGCCGCAAGAGTCAGACATGACTTAGCAACTAAATCAACCTCGTGCTAACTTGCACCTTATATTATAGACACCCGTTTCTCTGGGCCACAGGGAGGCACTTGTACACTCAGCCTCCCTTCTTGGGGGATGAAGTCATTCATAGACACTGTTCACTGTGATCAATGGAATGTTTGTGTCCCTCAGAATTCATATGTTAAACCCTATCCCCCAATGTGATGGTATCAGGAGGTAGGACTTTTGGGGCTGTAATTAGGTCATGAGGGTACAGCCCTCATGAATTGGATAAAAGATACCCCAGAGAAATTTATCCCTTCTGCCGTGTGAGGATACAGTAAAAAGATGGCCAACTTTGAATCAGGAATGGCCAGCTATGAACCAGAAATTAGGTTGTCACTAGACACTGAATCTGCCGGTCTTGATCTTGGACTTCTCAGCTTCCAGAACTCTGAGAAATAAATATTTGTTGTTTAAACCACCAGTCTGTGGAATTTCTGTTAGAGCAGCCCGAGTGGATGAGGACATTCACATTGCTGACCGTGTGCTGAGCACAGAGCAAGATATTAAGAGTGTGAGGGGTTGAGACTCTGGCCTGCCTCCCAGGAGTTTAAGTTAGACCCCCGCTGTCCCATGTGGTAGCCACCAGCCTCAGGTGGCTATCGAGCACTTGAAATGCCCAAATGGGGATATGCTGTAAAATACATAGCAGCCAGCAAAGCTTTGTAAGAAAAGAAGTGCCTATAAAATATTTCATTAACTATTGTTTTATACTGGTTACATGTTGAAATCATATTATTTTTGATATATTAGGTTAAATAAAATTTATTATTAAATTATTTTCACCTATTTTTTTTTAATGAGGCTGCTAGAAATTTTTCATTATGTGTGTAGCTGGCATTATGACTATTGGACAATTTCCTCTAGAGGATGAGAAAAACAAGTAATTGATGATCATAAGGTAATATGATTAGTGATGGGATACGGAGAGGGACAGGGTGAGCTAGGAACAGACTGAAAGAGCCCTTACTTATTCAGCCTTGGGAGCTAGCAGAGGGCTTCCAGGAGGAGGTGCTATCTAATTAAGACTCAGAAGCTGAGTAGGAGTGAGGTGTGGAGATGGTGAGGATTGTGGGAGGTGATGGGTATAGTGCATTCCTGGAACTGTGTGTGGTTCAGCAAGGCTGTAGATGAGTAGGGGTGGGGAATGGAGAGAGACAGGCTGAAGAAGGAGGGTGGATCAGGATGTGGGGAGGGGGCACTCTGCTTCTTTCTGCACCGCAGAGCTATGACTTCCTCGTCCTGGAAATGGGATTGGAGGTGTTAGGGATGAAAGGGTATTTGCTTTCCTTTCCAGCTGGGGTGGGCACTGGAATGAGGGGAGACCCTCAGCAATATTGGTGGTTAGGAGAAAGTACTTAAATTTTTGCCCCTTTGCCAAGTGTGGAATTGATGAGTTAAAACAACTCTTATCAATGAGATTACATATATGAAAAGGCTTTGTGTGTGTGATGCCCAGTACAAACATTAGCTTATTTTTTCTGTTTAATTGGACCTTGATCAGAATATTGAAATTATAAATTTTACCTTTAGTAAAGTTGGAATATTTGCTTCAGATTTTAGCCTGTTTTGTTTTTAGATGAGGTGAGTCTCAACAACTATCATAATAAGAATAATAATGATGATAGTCCTTTTTAAAGCAAAAGAATCTAAAGAGACTGACAGTTCTGACACAGGGAGTTCAGAATTTTGTAAGAATGGGACAGCTCAGGTCATAAACCAAGGACACTGTACCATTTCCCCCTCTCTCAGGAGGCCATGCCTGCGGAAGTGAAAGGCAGAAGATTTATACCTAAAAGCATTGTCAGAATCCCTCTGTTCTTGCTCAGTGCGCCTTTACCCAGATGCCTAGTATTGTCATCAAAATTCCAGCAGGGCAGTCAACTCATGCTTGGTGGGGGATGTTCAGGAAGTTTCCCTTCTGTGTGTGGCTTGGCTTAGCTCTTCAGTTCAGTTTAGTTGCTCAGTCGTGTCCGACTCTTTGCAACCCCATGGACTGCAGCACGCCAGGCTTCCCTGTCCATCACCAACTCCAGGAGCTTGCTCAAACTCATGTCCCTCCAGTTGGTGATGCCATCCAACCACCTCATCCTCTGCTTTGCTTTTAACAGGTGGTAAAATTGTTAGCATCTGAGAGTACACTTATCATGAAGTGGTTAGTTTGCACGTTGCTTTCTTTGCCTTGGGCTTTCTCTAGGCTTGGGGGAAAGGCAGAATTTGTTCAGTTTTCCACATATAAATGTCCCTTGGCCCCTAGATGGCTCAGAATTGGATTATATCCTCCTAAGCAAAAAGATTCTCCAAGGAAAAAGGATGATTTTGGACATCTGCTCATTCATTCTTTCCACTTACTGGCACCTACTATGTGCCAGGGGCTGTACTAATCACTCACAGAGAAAAGATGAATGCAAAAGGAGCCCTTACTTGGATTGCACTCATAATCAGAGGGGTGGACTTGTAATCAGTGAATCAGCTCCAACGTGGTTTACTGTTACACTAGGGGTAGGTACGCACAGCTATGAAGGACTATGAAGGGAGGCAGGCATTTGAGTTCTGTGTGGATGTGGGTAGAAAATCCAGGAGAGCCCTCACCTAGCAGATGACATTGGAGCTGGCCTGAACATAAGCAGCAAAAGTTAAAGGCTATTTAGGGGGCTATGAAAATGCATGGCCTGCTCAGAGTGGGGGGCTGGTGAGTGAGGCACCTGAAGGAGAGAGTGTTGAGAAGGGACAGGTGGGTCCAGGAAGAACTGGGTATGCACTTCTTCCAGGAGAGTGTCCAGTTGGAGAGAGACAAACTCTAGTCTGTGGTGGAAAGATCACCAGCAGTGGTAAAACCTGGATTGGCGGAGTCTGGACCGGGCAGCAGCCTGGAGGCCGGCGCGTTGGAGTACTGCAGCTGTCTGCAGTTCCTTTCCTTCTCTCTGGACGATGTCCAGGTGGCCTGACGGCCCCCCAGCTAAAGGCAACCTTGTCTTAAAGCAGAAGAAGCCTCGGGCTTCTTAGGGTGCTCACACACGTATGTCGTGGGGATCCAGACAGACCGCCCCTTGCCTGCTCCTGATGGATTTCCCCATTGGCCCACACTTCTGGCTTAGAAAGAACCTTCGTCACCAGGTGGGGATGGCTGAGTCTCAGGGCCCGGCCTCCAGTGGCAGGGGTTGGCTGGCTTGCGGTTTGAGGGCCTGGCTCTGGCCTGGTGCCTGTGTCTCCAGGGCTGGCTGGGAGGCTGGACTCTCTCCACTGAGTGATGCTGGGTCTGCAGGACCACTGCAGAGTGGCAGGAACCTTGGTGATATGTGAAATTTCCGCTGGCCGCCTGCCAGTGTTCCCACTGCATACTGACACTCCACCCAGAGGCAGGATGCCCTGCCCTGTGGAGCGGTTGGGAGTGATAAATACATTTGTTTTTGAATTAGAACCTTTCCTGGCACTGGGGGGAAATGCAGCTGCAGCCGCCTGGCCTCGCTGCTCCCCAAGACTCGACGCAGTCTGGCCCCCCGGCACAATCTGGAGCTGAAGGTGATTACCCTGGTTTGCCTGAATCCAAACTTCCAAGGACAGGCACTGAGATGAAGGGCCCTCAGGAGGATTATCAACATCAAAGGTGCCGTAATCACACCACTCCAGGTAATCAAAGCTCAGCACAGCCTTTCCTGTCATTTCCCTTGTTATGGCAATGCACTCTGCTTGCCTCAACCCTGAGAGTGGAGGTCAGATTGCCCGGGTCACCTTAAGGAAGGAGGCTTGGCACTTACCCAGGTGGTGAAGCAGTCTTTATTTCACTCTTCCCCCGCTCAGCAAAGGTGAGCAATTTTAAATTTTAGAAAATGCTCCAGAGGCTTCTGTCAATTCCAAATCCCAGAAGCAGCCGTGATAGTAGAAGTGCCCTTGGCAGGAGTAGGCTGGCCAGCAGAGATGTGCCAGGAGAAATAGGGGTGGGGCTCCCTGGGCTGCTCCCTGGACAGCTGGCCCCTATCCCTGTGCAGCGCACCCATAGGTGGATATTCCCTGCTGGGCACCTGTGTGTGCCAAGTGCTGTGCTGTTCATGTGAGCCCAAAAGGGCAATTTTCATTTAAGCTGCAGTGTGTAATAATAACCAGGAATTCATCTGGATAGCCAATTCTCCTTGGTTAATATGTGTTGGCTAATTTATTAGGAGAGAGAAGTTAAGGCATTGGAAATGATTTTGCTCTTCATTGTCCCAAGCTGGTTAAAATATCTCTTGATAAAAAACAAAACTCAGAAGTCAACACTTAGTTTTCTGCGTCATGGCTCTTCTGTTTAAGTATAACTTTAGGAGGGCCTGAGGGCCATAGACTTGCTGAATTAACAAACAGTACAACATTGTAGTTAAGAATATTCAATCATGAGGCACAGCTACTTGGTCAGATTCTCCCAAAGCTGTGTAATGCCAGGCAATTACACAGTTACCCTATCTAAGTTCAATTTCTTCACCCATAAAAGGGAGACAAATATTACCTACTTCATAACGTCATTGTGAAGATTAAAAGGACACAGAGGTAAAGGTACTGAATAAGTATTCAGTAAACTGGAATCAAGATTGCTGGGAGAAATATCAATAATCTCAGAAATGCAGATGATGCCACCCTTATGGCAGAAAGTAAAGAGGAACTAAAGAGCCTCTTGAAGAAGGTGAAAGAGGAGAGTGAAAAAGCTGGCTTAAAACCCAACATTCAAAATACCAAGATCATGGCATCTGGTCCCATCACTTCTTGGCAAATCGATGGGGAAACAATGGAAACAGTGAAGACTTTAGTTTCTTGGGTTCCAAAATTACTGCAGATGGTGACTGCATCTATGAAATTAAAAGATGCTTACTCCTTGGAAGAAAAGTTATGACCAACCTAGACAGAATATTAAAAAGCAGAGACATTACTTTGCCAACAAAGGTCCATCTAGTCAAGGCTATGGTTTTTTCCAGTAGTCATGTATGGATTTGAGCATTGGACCATAAAGAAGGCTGAACACCGAAGAATTGATTGATCTGTGAATTTTGATCTGTGGTGTGGGAGAAGACTGTTGAGAATCCCTTGGACTGCAGGGAGATCAAACTAGTCAATCCTAAAGGAAATCAATCCTGAATATTCATTGGAGGAACTGGTGCTGAAGCTGAAGCTCCAATACTCTGGCCACCTGATATGAAGAGCTGACTCATTAGAAAAGACCCTGATGCTGGGAAAGATTGAAGGCAGGAGGAGAGGGGGATGACAGAGGATGAAATAGTTGGATGGCATTACCAACTCGATGGACATGAGTTTGAGCAAGGTCTGGGAGATGATGAAGGATAGGGAAGCCTGGCGTGCTGCAGTCCATGGGTTGCAAAGAGTTGGACATGACTGAGCGGTGAACAATATAATATTGTTAAGTCCCTACTCTGTCCCAGGCAAGTGGAGTATAAATACTCATATTCTAGATGAGTAGAATATGGTCCTTATCTATAGGAATTTCAGAACTAATGTGGAAAGCAGATATTGGCACATATACCAAACTTGGAAATACAGGCAGCTACAAAGTACCACTGAACTCAGGAGTATCCACTGGGTAACCAGGAAAGACTTCACAGAAGAGGCAACCTTTAGCTGAGTATTGAAGGATGACTAGGAGTTCACCAGATAGACAAAGCTGGGGAAGAGCATTCTGAACAGTGTCAGCAGTTTGTACAAAGGGAGGCAGGAAAGAGTGTGGCCCAATCAAAGAACCCTAGGAGTTCTTAAAAGATAAAAAATTTAGAAGGATAAAATTTGACTCATAGATTTATAAATTGAGCACCTGTCAAAGGTTTTATTGAACTCATTAATTAATGAGAAAATCAGTATGATGTTATAAATGGTTCAAAGGAGAATTCAAGCAACATTCATCTATAAATGATCAGGAATGATGAAAAGATGTTAAGAATAGATGCAAAACGGTTCAATACCACAGGGTGATAATCTATTGCATCTCCAGGGATACAATTTGCAGTTCCATGGCCAAGAATCACTTACATCACTTTCAGTAGCGTACAACTTACAGAAATAAAACATAAAATAGTCTACAACTCAACAGAAATAAAATAGCTAAAACCAGAAAAGATAACGATAACCCAGTAGGCTGCACCAGACAGAACATCCAGTAATCTATTTTTGACCTGTTTCAAAATTTTTTGCATTTTTCCTGGCAGAGTGGGTTAGTTTTATTGGAGAGCCAGAGGGGAGGGTGGGACATGGATAAGGGGAGATGAGGCCTGAAGTGCAGACAGGGACCAGATTGCAAAGAGCCTAGGCCATCACGCAAGGAAGTCTGAATTTTTTTGCTCAGCCTGCAGGGTGCAGGATGGACTGTGGGAGCCCAAGCCTGGAAGACTGAACCTGATGGGGTGGCTGCAGGGAGAAGTAAGGAGATCCTGAAACAAGGTGATGAGAAGAGAAATGGAGATGCGGGATTCACAGAGTACAGGATGAAGGGACCTCCGGTGACTCGGGTGTCAGGAGGACAGAGGGATGTGACAAGATAATCAGAGGAGGCTTTGAGGGAAGTCTTCTGCACGTGCACCCAGGGAGATGTTTTCTCTGGGGGCCTTTATTTGTTCTGTTGTAATGTGAACCTTCGACTCTGATCTGCCTTTTCAGTTAAAGAGAAGACACTTTCAAATGGGTATCTTTCTTGTGAGAGAATGCACACCTTAATTTTCTCTGGATTTTCTAAATGCACAGATTCCTAAGTTAGAGTTTGGAAAATTCTTATAAATCCACTTCTTTCTCTCACCCATTTGGATCCCTTGACTCTGTCGTGTACGTGGGGGTTCGTTTTGCTGGTTCCCTCTGTTCGCCTCGGTCACTGCTGGCCTACTCCCTTCTTTCTCCCGCTTTCTCGGCCCTGTCCCGGGGAATGGCTGATTTCCACAAACTGTATCACCTGGGCCCCCATCCTCTGCCTTCTGATTGGCTTTGGTGCCTGGAGAGTGGGATGAGAGAGAAGGCAGAATAGCTCTTTCTCGGCCCCCCTTCCTGCTTTGGTAGTTTCAGGCTGTATTGTGTCCCTAGTGACAGCAACATTCCTGAGCTCCAGCTTTCAACCAGCGTCTCCCACATCTCTCCTACCTTTGCCTCTCCAGGCCTAGGACGGTGTTAGGGGTGGAATTGTGTCCCTCCAAAATTTCTGTTGAAATCCTAACCCCCAGAAGCTCAGAAAGTGACCTTACTTGGAAAGGGGATTATTGGCAAATGTAATTAGCTAAGATGAAGTCATCCTAGTCCAATATGGCCAGTGTCCTTAGAAAAAGGGGAAATTTGGATACAGACATGCCCACATGGAGAATGCCATGTGAAGACTGAACCTCCGTTGCCACACACCAAGGAGCAACCAGAATCTAGGTGAGGAGCTGGAACAGATTTTTTGCTAGAATCTTCAAAGGAAGCAACTCTGTTAACACCTTGATGTTAGTCAGCTGGACTCCAGAGCTGTGAGATGATGAATTGCAGTTGTTTAAACCGCCCAGTTGGAGGTAACCTGTGCTAGCAGCTCTAGCAAGTGAATACAGGGTGGTGACAGGTTTCTTCTGTGGCTTGTTCCTTATCCCCACCCACATGTCCAAAAATGTATATATACATTTATTCCTTCATTGCGCTTCCCTGGTGGCTCTGTGGTGAAGAATCTGCCTGCCAATGCAAAAGAAACTGACTCGATCCCTGGGTCCAGAGGATTCCCTGAAGAAGGAAATGCCGACCCACTCCAGTATTCTTGCCCGGAGAATCCCATGGACAGAGGAGCCTGGCGGGCTACAGTCCATGGGGTCGCAAAGAGTCGGACACAGCTAAGCGACTAAACAGCAACAACATCCCTTGGTTAAAAAGTCTCTTCAGGAATTCCTGGTTGAGTGAGCCGTCTATTTCTGGCCACGGCATCACTGTCACTATAGATTCACTATTATGTGACAGTGTTACTCGCCTTTCCCTTATAAGAGATGTTATATTCCCGGTCTCTTGCACTCTTCTGAGTTGTTATGCACTGGAGTCACTGTTTGCAGTTAACCTGAGATTATTACTGTGGAGAGCAGCCTGCATTTGCTTAGCCCGCTATCCCTGCAAAGGGCAGCATGCACAGGAAAAGCTGGCGGCAGGAAACACGCACGGCTCTCGTGGTGTTTCTCACGACGGCCGAACTCTTAAAAGTTCATGCCGAGCTGGGTGACTGGCTCGGCAGTCTAGGCCCTCATGCCTCCATTTCCATATTGGGATCGCATCCATGGAGGGGTCTTCACCTTCAACTCCAGGAAAGGCAATATTAGACCCAAATAGACACACTTGTTTGCATCAAGCCTCAGCGCCATATTGCATCAAGCCTCAGTGCCGTAGAGGCTCGCTCTGTGCTGGGGAGTGTGGCTCCCTGCCTGCCCCCGCACGCTGCAAACACAAGTATCTCTTTATCCCAGCAGCCCTTTCCCCTCTTCTTCATGCGAGTCTCTGAACAAAGGTTAGCCTGTGTTCTTTGGCTGGGTGTCCAGATTTCTCCTCTTACCAGCACAATGAAAAGATCTCTTCTTAGCTCAGTAGTCTTATTTATTTTCTCCAGTCGAGACAAGATACATCACCAGTTATTATCAAGGGTGATAAAGTGACACTTAAGCAAGGTCATACGGATGGCAGATGTCCGTACTGTTAATTTTCTCAGACTTGAAACGCTAGCATCTGTTCTTTTAAATATGAGTGGCACTTAAGTATTTAAAAGCTAATTCGATTTATTCTATTCTGGAATTTTCTGTCCACAGAATGTTGTGCCAAACAGGTGGTTCTGTGGTGGTCGGAGAATCCTCACAGCAGTGCAGTAATAAAGTTTATAATAATAAACTTCTTTTGTATTGTTACCTAATATTTTCCAGGTGCTTTCAAAGCAGTTCTATTCACAAAAGTTATCTGAGTAGCATTGGTCTGAGTATCTATCAGAATAGTGTTGATCCTGCTTCAATTTACCAATCACCTTCTCCCTGATATGTAGACAGTAAACAGGTAAATATTTACATTTTAGTACTTTTACTTTTTATTCTTGGCAGGTGATTCTGCCTTTTCATTTTAGGGAGTATTATAAAACTGCTTTTTAAAAAACACAAGTGATATGTAGATTTGGCAAACAGTTTTGAAGGTGGAATGAGCCAAAAGTATAGGAAATGCTGGTTCTTGGATATGCAAGATTCCTCACCCAGCAAATAGATCTAGTTCCCCCCAGACTTCAGTGCAATCCCAATAGAAGCAAAATAGAAAAGTCAGAGGCTTCTCCCCTCACCCAGCCCTAATGGATCTTGTGACCTAAATATGTAGGCCAGTCCTCATGGTTGTGGCTGAGCCGCTCAGGCTGAGCCCCACATCTCACAGGTGCCTTCAGAGATGCCCCTCTGCTTGGGACACAGCCAGGGTGGCCTCTGCAGACCCAGGAGCATGCCTGGGGAGGATCTTGCTCCGTCTGTAAAGATGGTACCTCCATGGGAAGCTGAGGCTGTGCCCCCAACCTCGTTTGCGCAGGGATGCAGAGAGCACCAGCCCACACTGGGCTCCTAGTAGGGCATCACATATTCACATGATGCATTCGTTCCCCAGAGCTACTGAAACAAATCACCACTCTTGGTGCCTCAAAAATGACAGATATTGATTCTCTCACCACTCTGGAGGCCAGAAGTCTGAAATTCAGATGTTGGCAGGGCTGGTTCCTTCTGGGAGTTGTGAGGGAAAAACCTCCCTGGGCATCTTTCATGGCCTCTGGTGTTGCTGGCAGTCCTTGGCTTCTTTGGCTTGTAGATGCATTGCTCCAGTCTCTGCCTCTGCCTTCACATGGCCTTGAACCCTGTGTGTTCATCCAAATTTCCCTCTTCTTATAAGGACAGCAGTCACTGGATTAGGACCTACTCTAATCCGGTGTGACTTCACCTTAACTTGATTTCATCTGCCAAGACCTTGTTTCCAAATGAGTTCACATACACTGGTCCCGAGGTTAAGACTCCAGCATGTACTTTTCAGGGGATGAGGGGTAGGGGGAAACACAGTTCTACCCCTACACGTGGTGACTGGAAGCTATGGCATTTTAGAATTGGAGGATGATGCTCAGGCATGGCCGATGTGGCTGAGACTGAAATCCTGGCTCTCCACTGACCCGTGTTAGGTGCTGAGGGTGTTCAGTCTCCATTTCCTTATCTGCAGGCTGGGAGGAGAACAGCACTGCCCGCCCCTGGAGTCTGTGCAAGGATTAAGTGGGATAATTCATGTGCAACACAGCACCCGGCACAGCGAAAGCCCCAATAAACCTATAAAACCTTATGTAGCCTCCACGCATGTCCAGTCAGCCTCCCATAAACTAGCAAGCATCACAAAGGATCCTTGACAGTAAAAAAAATGACAGTTTCTGGTCTGGAAAGTACAAATAAGCTTTGGGGAATCAGGCAACAGTGCTTATGTGTGGTTACATTTTGATTTGCAAGAATGACCCTTTTGATGGTTATACAACACTGTGGTTTCTTATATAAACTATCAGCATAATGTCTTCTGTTTGAACAAGGCTTCTAAGTTTTCAGAGTGTTTTCATTTGATTTTCACACAGACCCTGAGAAACAGGCAGGATAGATATTGATAATTTCATTTTATAGGTAAGGAAATTGAGACAGTGAAAGTGAAGTCGTGTCCGACTCTCTGTGACCCTGTGGACAGTAGCCTACCAGGCTCCTCTGTCCGTGAGATCCTCTAGGCAAGAATACAGGAGTGGGTTGCCATTTCCTTCTCCAATTTGCTTTAGATCAGTGAGTGCAATAAAGGGGGCTGCCTGCCCAACCAATTTGTCTTCCCTCCTTTTCCTTGGTAATGAGACCCCTGTATTGTTCAGATAGGGATGTGCTAAGTCGCTTCAGTCACGTCTAACTCTTTGGGATGCTCCCGACTATCACTGCCCAGGCTCCTCTGTCCATGGGATTCTCCAGGCCAGAATACTGGAGCAGGTTGCCATGCCCTCCTCTGGCGGATCTTCCTGACCCAGGGAATGAACGTGTGTCTGCCTCTTATGTCTCCTGCACTGGCAGGCAGGTTCTTTACTACTGGTGCCACATGGGAAGCCCTATGGATAGTGATATATCCAGTTAATAAAGAACATTTCCAGACTCTTTGGCTAACAGGACTGGCCAATGACATGTAAGAAGCAGTGGGGCATGGGGGAGCTTCCAAGACAACTGTTTAGAGGAGGCCAATTCATCTGGCAGGGGCCCTTACTGCAACCACTGCAGTGCGTGTGTGTATTCATTGATTTTCATCTAAATGCAGGGTTGGTTGGTTCACAGTTGATGTCCCTAGTCAGGAATCCACACTCCAGAGCATGGTAGGCACATTTGGAGGGTCCTGGTCAGAAGTCTAATTCTCCAAAGGTGGCAGAAGACAGCCCCCTGGATCTTGACTTGAGGGTCTGTTAATGAGCAGGAGTCGCATGGGTGAACAGCGGGTTGGCCAGAAAGAGTATAAAGGCCCCGGCACCCTGGCATTAGGGTGGTGGTAGAGTGAGTCCGCCCAGCGCAGAGGAGCGCTGGGAAGGGGGCTTCGTGGAGCTCTGCACGTGGCTGTGTCCCTGAGGCTTCAGCCACTGGCGCAGCTGGGAGCTGAGCCGATGCTGCCGTGGGAGTGCCGCCACCTCTCCCCCGAGCGAGTCCCCATGTAAGCTGCTGTGTGCTGCTCTCAACGCTGCTCTGAGTGTCCAGGAGCCACTGGTCTGCTGTTCTGGGCTTGCTTCCGGGTATGTACACAAACACGTACACATATTTGTATGTGTGGTGGTATTCTGCCTGAGGCCTGCCTTCATTCTGGCGCCCTCTGCACAGGGAGGCTGTTGGGGAGGAGAACTACAGCACTCACACACCCCTAACCAACGGAGTCGGGGTTACCACCAGCTACTGAAAAGAACCCGATGAATGTGATGTAGGACAGACCGACTGAGGTCACAGTAAATGCCCAGGCAGCTGTTTGAACAAGCAGTGGTCTCGCTGGTTGTGGTTACTTAGAGCAGACGGAGACACTGGCCAGAACAGCGCCAATCTTCCCTGAAACGTTGGAACTGAGATTGGTCTCCAGCTCTATGGATTGCTGAAACTGAGGTACTGTACATCCAGGCATGCTGGGGAGGCCGTGTGGACGGATGGGGAAGGAGGCCTGCCAAGAGAAGAGGTGGGGTACACAGACAGAGACAGGGCTGAAAGACCACAGGGCGGTGTGGCATGAGCGTGGGAGACAGCAGGACCCCGGGGAGCCTGCTGGGTTCCCACCGACCTGCTAGTTCTGGATTTCGGCTCCTTGAGGCTGTCTGACTGATTTCTTGCCCTGAGGTTCCAGGAGCTACCTCTGTAGCTTTGTAATAAATTACTCTGTATTATTGCTTAAGTGTTTGAAGTGCTTTCTGTTACTTCAACCAAAAAAGCCTTGATGCAATTCAATATCACACTGGAATGTATATAAATACCTTCTTAAAAGGTTTGTAAATCTGTAGGCTCTATTAATACCCATTCCTCCCACCCCATTAACATCATCTTGATAAAAGACACACACATATGCATTATACTCACGTTTAGTTCAACCACCAGGTTACAGCTTCCCCCCATGCCTAGATGTCTTAGCCACACATGCATTTTTCAGACTCCATAATTCATTTGCCTGGGTTTTAAGCAGACCGAATAAACCAATGAATAGAAAAAATATCGCTAAACTTTTCTTTGAGGTGCATCCCCCTTCTTAGAAATAAATTCAAGGACAAATTTGCTCAGACCTCACAGCACAACCCTCGGGTTGATCCCAGTCCTTCACCACACGCAGCGCAAGAAGGGCCCTGCGCTCTGCAGGCGGGCTGCCTTTCCTGCTATGCACCAGATGACGTGAATGCAAAGGAGTGTGAGGTTCAGCCCCGAGGGGAATCATCCTGGCAGCAGTTTCCTAACTCTCAAGTGCCTTCTTGCCTCAGTTATCTTTTCTGGCTACCCAGTGTTCCCACTCTCATGCCACTGTTACGGATTCTGTACCTCAGGTTCTCACCCTTTCTAGAAGCTTCCTTTTCTTGTTTCCCTCTGGAATCAGGGAATGACAACTCTCTCTTCCTTAGGCATCTTTCCCCAAATATGTCACCCATACTCAAATGGATTGGACGTGCTCTCTCCTGGGGACCTTCACACTGACTGTTCCCTCTGCTGGGAATCAGCCCCCTCCCCTCCTGCCACCCTTTTCTCTCCCCACCACCACCCCTACCCCAGACATCTCCTGCGCACATTCCCTCACCACCATCAAGGCTCTGTGCCAACGTCAGCTTGCCCGACCACCTGGCTCAGAACTCCCATCCCCCTTTCCCCCACATCACTTCCCACAATCCAACATGTCACTTCTCACAATCCAACATACTGTATAATTTACTTTTCTTGTTTCAATGCTTATCGTTGTTAGAATGTAAGCACCTCAAGTGCAGGGGCTCTGGTTTGCACGTGTTGTATCCGAAGGGCCTGGCATTTGGTAGGCCTGCAGTGAACCTCTGCTGAGTGCTGGAGTGTCCACTGGCCCTCCTCTTGTTTGTAGAAAAGCCTCCCATGAGTCACAAAAGCCTGCCTCCAGAGTTGGTGATTAAGAGGAAATGAACATGTGACAAGGATGGCAGTCAGGCCCGGAGAGCTGGTGACAGTCTGAACAGTAAATCAGCTGTGTGGCACCCACAGAATCTTTAGTTCCCTCCCTGAGGGACATAGATAACAGTGTCTGAGGCACTTTTGTGAGTTGTTTTCTAGATACTCAAATCACCTCCAGAAAGAAAAAGCTAACTGCATGATGACCAAACTGTAGCTATGACATAAGCTGCTCCATCTTGCAGCCACAAGAACTGGCCTCAGTGAAATGGGAACACACCTACCCTGGAACTGAAGATTAACTGCTTAAAGTAATCCAGCCAAGGTGATGCTGACCAGACCACCGCATGACCCATTTCAAGCTGACTGTGCTGCGCCGCATGTAGCCCTCCACCTGAAACTCCCCTTTGAAGCCTTTGTTCTCTACCTGACACCTGGGAGATGGTTTTGGAAGGCTAGTTTGCCCTCTTCCCAGGTTGGTGACTTCCTGAATAAAACATCTTCCTTTTTCCACCAACCCTTGGCTCTCAAACATTGATTTTTCAGAGATAAGCAGCTGAACCTCAGTTTGGTTCTGGCTCCAGCCAGTAACAGTCATATGGGGCAAGTCCATTTGGGTGAGACACAAAAGCAAATGATCAGAATCTCCTTCAGTCAGGTGTTCAAATCTAAACTCACTCAGGTAACCCTAGTGAAGGCAACACTCAACGAGCACAGAGGTTAGTTGGGGCTAGTTTTGTCAAGTTAAAAAAAGACTTTGCTAGGTGCACAAAGCTGTCTGCCTCCATGTGCAGACCTGTGACACCGTATATGAGAGTATCAGTCAGTCAGTTCAGTTCAGTCACTCAGTCGTGAACGACTCTTTGTGACCCCATGAATTGCAGCACGCCAGGCCTCCCTATCCATCACCATCTCCCGGAGTTCACTCAAACTCACGTCCATCGAGTTGGTGATGCCATCCAGCCATCTCATCCTCTGTCATCCCCTTCTCCTCCTACCCCCAATCCCTCCCAGCATCAGAGTCTTTTCCAATGATAGAAATATTGATGGAGAGTCTTGTTGATTGTGTGTTATATGTGGGTAGGTAGTTATTCATCCAATATCTTATGTCCCAGCTTTCTTTCCTTTAGAGATAATTAACTGTTCAGTTTATTTAAGTATTATTGTTGTTAAAATAATGGCATTTAAAAAGGAAAGAGAAAGTTGGGCTGTGATGGGGAGAACATGGATGATTAGGTCATGATGTAGACATGAGATACTTATGAACACCTGTTCTGGGCTGCATGGAAGAGTGGAGAGTGCCCATTCTGAGTTGAAACGTACAGGTCAAGTTTTTGCTCGACCTCTTCCTCAGAATCTTGGGTAAATAATTTCATCTTGTTTGGGATGACTCAGATCATCTGTAAAAGATTAGACCAAATAAACTTAAGATCTTTTGCGGCTCCTAAGGGTTGTGATGTTGGATATGCTGGGCATTGTGTTATCTTCTGTGGCCCTTAGAATAGTGGAGACGATCCTAAGCCCTCATAGTGGGGGTCAATGTTCAGCAGGTAAAATATGCATCAAATCTTACTTAGTTTACAAAGGGGCAAAATACTACAGGAAAACATTCCACTTTTTTTTTTTTTTTGAGTAATTATTGACTTTAGAATGCATCAGGAAGCATAAGTCTATTTTAAGTAGGAAAGTGAGAAGTTGATCATCTAAGAATGACCATCTAAGGTAAAGGTAGGGTAAGGACACAAAGGGAATTAGAATGTCCCTTCCTGCCATGGACTGAATGGTTGTGTCCCCCAGAATCATATGTTAAATTCTAACCCCCAATATGATACTATTTGGAGGTGGGGCCTTGGGAAGGTGCTTGGGTTGTAAGAGTGGAACCCTCATAAATGGAACTAGTGTCCTTAAAAAAGAGACTCCAGAGAACTGACTGGCTACAGAGAAACCTGCAAAGAATGCCATTTGGGATCCCACCCTGAAAAGGGCTCAGGAATCCCACCACCTGGTCTCCATCAGTGAAATTTGTCATCTGACAAGCCCTGCTCACATACCTCTGAGTAAACCCATGAATCAGATTTTTGGATCTTCAATGTAGATGGACATGGAGAATTCACCTGATTCTGGAGGAAAGCCCCCAAGATGAAAGAGTCCAGAATTATTCCAGCAGGGAAAAGATTTAGGGGGAAACCCAAACAATTCAGGGGAGAAGGATACAACTTCACCAATATGCACAACATATATTTACTGTTTTGGGGAAGATAAGAAGTAGTGTGGCACCCACTAATCAGAAGCAGGATCTTTAATCCAGGAATGAGCAGAGCACAAGGAAGAGAATCTCTCAGAAATTAAAAATAGAAGAGCTTAAAAAAAAGGAAGACTTAGCAGATACAGTGGAATGATCTCCCAGAAAGATGAATCAAAAGACAAAAATGCCCAGGAAGGAAAAAATGATAAGAATAAATAAAGGAATTGGTCTCAGAAGGCCAACTGTAATCCAGTAGGAATTCTAGAAAGAGAGGATAAAAAGAACAAGGTGAAAGAATTGGCAAAGAAATGATACCAGAAAATTTCCCTGTGGATTTGAAAAGATCCATGCTGTGTTATACCACTTTGAAGTGTCAGAAACTGTGGATAAACACCCTAGAGGTATAAAAACAGGTTCTGTTCAGAAGAACAGGAATTGCGATGGCCCAGGACTTCTCAAGAAAACGAAGGAAATCAAACTTCAGTTCATTTCTCTCCTCAATGGCAACAATTTCTAATAATGTAAATGTGAACTGTTGATAAAAATCAGAATTTATCCTTATTGAGAGAATAGGGGAAGGCAAAATAGGGAGACTGATGTGATTCTTCTAACAGAGCAGGAAGCCAATATGTCATGTCCCAAATGGGTAAATCAATAGCAGTACAAGCGTATATCCAGGGGAAAATATGAGAAATAGCTGAAAAGAACAGGCGGGGGGAAGGGATCAGGAGACTCTCTTTTGTATTGTAAGACTTGTGTTATTAAACTTTGTAAACTACTTGTATGCACGAGATGCTAAATCCATGGGAGGACCTTGAAAAAAAAGATCCTTTTTTTTTTTCATCCCCTGATATGGTTGCTTTGCTTTCTCCGAGGTGGTACTCAACCCTGGCCATCTTGTAAGCCCTTCAATGTTAGGAGATCTGGGTCTCCTTTTTTTGAGGTACAGAGGCTTATCTCAAGGACCAGTCCTTAATAATGTAGGAAAAAAGAAATTTCCAATATGGCTTTGTGCCATGGACATAAAATACATGAACATTTTTCTTCATCTTCCTGGCAATATTTTGTGAAGTTCTTTTCCCTTTTGGTGTTTAGGGACCTTGTCAGGCCCGGAATGGACTCAGGTGGGGAAGAAAGGCTGAGTCCCCTTGTTCCTCCTGGCGACCCCACCCTCAGTGGCTTCCTGAGCCTGTCTGTTGACTAATGGGATAAAGTCAGCCTTGGTTTTGGTATCCTACAGGTTGGAAGAGTTTTTTTTTTTTTTCCCCTTGGCATTAACATAAATTTGGGTTTACAAAAATCGTCACAAAACAAGTATGTCAAGTATGTCATAAAACCTTGAAAAAAGTTGGGGTGAGTGAAGAGATTTAGATTAGGCAACACCCGTCACTGCTCTGTCCTTTTAGATTTTAATAAATCTTTTAGAAGTGCTACAGATAGGCTGTAGGTCCTTATCTCTTTGGGGTTTGTGTTCTTACACCTAGGGGTGTCTCCTTCCTATAAACCACAAATTCCTTACAAATTTTGTAAGTGTCTTACAAAAGAGGCCACTTCCTTGGACCTTTTGTTGGAGGGAGGGGAAGGTTGGACCAGCAGTAGCAGGCACCACTTGGGGGAGGAAAGGAGCTCAGTGATCCTCAGGAATACGGTGAGACCACAGACCTCCCAGCGGCAGAGTGGGGGGCCCTGGGCCAGCGCACAGTGCTTCCTGCCCCACAGGGTCTCCTTTGCCCTTCAGGGGCTTCCGGTTCATGTTACTCTCAAAGGAGCCCACACAGGTGAACCCCAGGAAGGCACTGTCTGGAAATGGCCCATCTCCACACACTGTTCTCTTTTTTCCATTCTCTTTCCATCTTTCTCTGATTTCCTTTTTCTTAAAGGATCTGATAATTTTTCAGCTAACTGCTGAATCTTTTGGGCCAAATAGACACATGTGTGCTTCTCTGAGTTTGTTGAGATTAAGGGAGGTGGGGGAATTTATATTTCCTAAATTTGGTTATTTACAATTCTCCTGGTGATTTAAAAGCTGAAATACCAGGCCTGCCCTTGGATGAGATCCGGGCTGAGTTTAATCCAGCACAGGCCAGTCTAGCTCAGCCCCAAACTAGGGTGTATGGGAGCAGAAGGCTTGATGAGAGCCACCGTTATCTGATTAAGAGCACTCATTAACATTTGAAAAGCAGGTCTTGCCTCTGCTCTGCTTCTTCTTGCCTGATTTCTAGAAGCTTGTCCAGGCTCTGATTTTCTCTTCCAGAAGATTCCTCCCATGATTCAGCTTCTGTACCAGCCAATGAAATCAGTCACCCTCATCTCTATCAGACCAACTGTTTAGATGATTCTAGAAGTTGTTGGTATTTTTTTACCATGTATACCAGAAACAAAAGACAGATGCTTTCAGTGGCTCTCCAGCTAGAGAGGGTTAGCGAGTAAATTGCAACATTTCCATCCTGAATTACCCACCACCCTCCCTCCCTGGGGCTTGCAAGTCGTCCAGGAGTAGTCTCAGTTCCCCATGTCAAGGATAGCACTTTACTGGCCCTTCTGGTGGAATAAGTTTGCTTCCTTAAGAGAAAAGGGAAAGAGAGGTCCTATTTTCTTATCTAAAGGGAAAAGAATCAGTTTACAGTTCATGTAAAACTATAAACTGGTGTGGTATTTAAAAGAAATCTTATACAGTTTTACGTTATATTTCTACAGTATTTTTCACAGAATGCAAACATTTCTTTGTTCTTTATTTTGTGCAATGAAACCAAGAGTATGAGAAGTTTAATTTCATTCCATTCGTATGATAATGTTTCTTAAACATAATTGGCATTGGGATAACCTGGGGAACAGATATAATACAGATTAGCAGGTACCCTGGAGCAGGTACCCTGGCAACCCACTCCAGTACTCTTGCCTGGAAAATCCCATGGACGGAGGAGCCTGGTGGGCTGCTGTCTATGGGGTAGCACAGAGTCAGACACCACTGAAGCGACTTAGCAGGAGCAGCAGCAGCAGGTGCCCAGGCATCCTGACTCTATGGGACTTCATTTNCCCACTCCAGTACTCTTGCCTGGAAAATCCCATGGACGGAGGAGCCTGGTGGGCTGCTGTCTATGGGGTAGCACAGAGTCAGACACCACTGAAGCGACTTAGCAGGAGCAGCAGCAGCAGGTGCCCAGGCATCCTGACTCTATGGGACTTCATTTTGAGAGGCCCTGACCTTTAGACTTAAAGGATGAGTAGGAGTTCATCAGATAGAGCAAGAGGTCTGGTGGATCACTGCATTGTCACAGGACTTGGCAGCAGACTGTAAATCAGGGTGGTAAGGAAGGCAGGGGTAGGATAAAATCAGAGAGAAGGAAGGACTTAAGGATGTTGGTTAGAATGAGGACAGGGAGGAAGCAAGGAATGGGGAGGCTCAGAGAGGTTGCCATTTTCTCCTTCGGGAGATCTTCCCGACCCAGGAATCAAACCCTTGTCTCCTGCACTGGCAGGTAGATTGTTTACCACTAGCCCTACAAAGTTGGACAGCGCCTTAAAGCTCCTAAAATTTCAACGCTTCCATTGACAGAGATGTTCTCCCAGGCTCCTAAAGTCCATGATGCTCCCACGTCAGAGGCAGAATCAGGCATGGATCTTGGTTCTGCACTCTCTGACGACCCCATCCTATCCTACACAGTAACTTCAGTGATCCTGTGGCTTCATGTATTTCCTGCTCTCTCCCTTTCTGAGCCTCCCCATTTCCTGCTTCCTCCCTGCCCTCATTCTAATCAACATCCTTAAGTCCTTCCTTCTCCCTGATTTTATCCTACCCCTGCCTTCCTCACCACCCTGATTTACAGTGGAAAATCCCATGGGCAGAGGAGCCTGGTGGGCTGCAGTCCATGGGGTCACTAAGAGTTGGACACAACTGAGTGACTTCACTTTCACTTTCATGCATTGGAGAAGGAAATGGCAACCCACTCCAGTGTTCTTGCCTGGAGGATCCCAGGGACAGGAGCCTGGTGGGCTGCCGTCTGTGGGGTCACACAGAGTCGGACAGGACCGAATCAACTTAGCAGCAGCAGCAGCAGCAGCAGTAGCCAAATCCTGTGACACTGCAGTGATCCACCAGACCTCTTGCTCTATCTGATGATCTCCTACTCATCCTTTAAGACCTAAGCCAGCTTTTGTTTTCTTCAAGTCCTTCTGAGTTTCCACTATATTCAGATAATGTCTCCCATCTCTTAAAATTTTATATAGGAATGGTATTTATAGAGAAAGTTCTCATTATATTGTATTTAACTAGTTTTTGTTGACTTGCTTACCTTCTCCACTAGTGTATGAGGTTCTTGAAAGCAAGTACCCTACGTGATAGATCTCTTCCTTTGCATCCTCTGCACCCAGCTATTCTGGTTAACTATGGGAAAAATACTCCAAAACTTAGAAGGCTAAAACAACAAAAAAGATTTCATTTGCTCACATATTCACAGCATGGACAGGATTCAGGAGACAGCCTGTCCTTGCTCCTGCAGTTCAGCTAGAGTGGCTCCACTGGGTCTCCACTGAAGTGATGACTTCCACTGGAGTGTCTTCTTCCAATGCAGCTCACTCACATGGCTGACAAGTTGATGAAAGCTGTGAGTTCCTTTCCTTCACAGGGCAGCTTGGGCTTCCTCACATAATGATATCTGGAGTCCAAAAATGAGCATCGCAAGAGAACCTGATGGAAGAAGTTGTGTTACCTTTTATGACCTGGCCCTTGCAAAGTCAAATAAATGCTGTCACTTCTGCTATGGTCACAAGTCGGGCAGGGAACATAGATAGACCTCTGTACAGAAGGACTGTCAGAATCACACCGTGAAAAGAGCTTGCGGGATGGACAAGGTTAGAAATACAATATGTCACCCCAGCACAGGGCCTGGGACTCAGTAAAGGATTGGTAGTTGAATGTATAAATGTATGAATAAGTAAATGGCTAAGTAAAGCCAAAAGTCAGTCTCAAACTTTTGCAGCACCAGAAAGAGCAGTGGCTTCTGAGGGGTTCTGATAGATATTAGGTTACTTGGATTTTTTCTTTTGGGAAGATATAATTTTCACAATTGTTTTGGATATATGAAAGTTTTCCTGTAACTGAGAAAGAAAATGAATTTGGAGAATCTCAAGATATATTCCTTTTTGAACTTTAAGTTCTCATTCTGAGACTTACGGTGTCTAGGGCATAGCAGTGGGAGAAAGACCTATTTTTAGCTCTATCCTCTTTTGTACACTTTGGATTTTGAACCATAATATACAAGTATCTATTTTTATAGTGTTTAAATTCTAAAAATTTTAAATTAAAACATATTATAATGGGAAAGGGGCTTCCCAGGTGGCTCAGTGGTAAAGGATCCGCCGGTCAGTGCAGGAAACATAAGAGCTGCAGGTTCAATCTCTGGGTTGGGAAGATCCCTTGGAGAAGGAAATGGCAACCCATTCTGGCATTCTTGCCTGGAAGAGTCCATGGACAGAGGAGCCTGACAGGCTATAGTCCATAGAGTCCAAAGAGTTGGACCCAACTGAGCAACTGAGTGGAGAAGGCAATGGCAACCCACACCAGTACTCTTGCCTGGAAAATCCCATGGATGGAGGAGCCTGATGGGCTGCAGTCCATGGGGTCGCTGAGTCCGACACGACTGAGCAACTTCACTTTCACTTTTCACTTTCACGCACTGAAGAAGGAAATGGCAACCCACTCCAGTGTTCTTGCCTGGAGAATCCCAGGNAGGCTCCTCCACCCATGGGATTTTCCAGGCAAGAGTACTGGAGTGGGTTGCCATTGCCTTCTCCAATAGTTGATGTATAATATTATATAAATCACAGGGGTACAATCAAGGCTTCCTCTACTTATAGTTGTTATAAAATGTTGCCTATGTTTCCCGTGTTGTACAATATATCCTTTAAGCTTATCCTATACTAACAGTTTGTAACCCCTCATTCTCTCCATTATATTACCCCTCATCACTTCCCTGGGAGGAACACTCTTTTCAGCTGTTTTCTTTGTTGCTTGCCTAGTGCAAATTTAGGTTTTCATTCATAAACCTTCTTCTGTTTCCTGAACTAAATCCTTTGGTGAGTTTAACAGTAACACAAATTAGAGAGAAGATCAATGAAAGTTAATGTAAGAATGAGTTCTCAAAATAGGTGGCATGAAGTTTAGCAGGTGACGTAACAGAATGACATGTCTGTAAGCTTCAAGTGTGTTGAACTTTGTGTCTCTAATATTTAAATTGAAGATTCCATAAGAGAGAGGGAAATGAGAAGAGGAAGGGAACTCACAGTTATTTAGCACTTCCTGAGACAGATCCTGTACAAGAAGTTGTAAATGCATTATCTCATTTACTGCCCTCAAAACCCGAGAAGGCAGATTGTACGATTCTTCTTCTGTAGCTGAGGAAACTGAGACTCAGCTCAGTGGCTGTGTCCATACGGATGCCCTTGACTTCAAGTAAGGAAACCTCAACTTAGCTGGCTGGAACAACAGGGACATTTATTATCTCACATGCTGAGAGCCAGGAAGCAAGAAGAAAAGACTGATAATCTGTCAGTGACTCTGCTAGCTCTGACAATACGAAGATGAGAAAGCTTAGCTGCTGCTCATGGGGAACTCACAGTAGGAGTAACACTGAAAAGGCAGACCCAAAGACTGTGGACTTGTCCAGTGTTGGCCATCAGCGAGTAGTCTGTCTTTATCTTTTTACGCACATGTGATTATTATTAAATGAACACAAGGCTTACAGATAGCTATTAAATAATCATTGCTTTTAAATAGAAATACTTGCGCCCCAAACTAATGATGTATTTTCTCATCAGGACTAATATCATTTCTGTGTATTTACATATAATTTTATTGGCTTACGTTTTCTGTGCTCTTTCATCATTTTGCTTCTTGGCCTTATTTGCAAAGAGGATAGTTATCAGGTCTTAAGAATCACTGTCATGGTAAGTCAAAAAAAGAGTTTGAGTCATTGTAACATTTCATTATTAAAAATATAAAAATAAGAATTACATTAATTTTCTTGTGGGCACGTCTTTCCTTTGCATGAAAATATTATTAGGGTTATGGAAAATAGATCTGTTTTGAATCGGCACTGCAACACTTCATTGACATTCTTCAGAAGGTCGCATCCCATTAAAATCTTTGATTTTTTTTTACCTTACAGTCTTCTGCAAGCCTCTCTTTATTAGACTATGGCTTCAGTTTCTCCCTACTCCAGTTTTCTTAAACTCATGCTGTGAAAAGCACATTGCACTAGCACTGCAGAGACGTCATTACTAGTTTCAGTTTAGCTACTAATTGTTCTGCACTTGGGCCTCAGTTTTATAAAATAAGGTGGCTAACTTGGGTCAGACATGCAAGATAGATATTATCTTAAGGTCTGACTCTGTTAGCGGCGGTCTGAATCACCGTGAAATCAATTGGCCTTGTCTGCCATGGGCTGAGAGGATGGTGGTAACTCTACCATGTGTCTTATTTCAGGCTAGATAATATGTGTGTATTTTATTGGTTCTCTTGATTTAAAAAAAAGCTTTATTGAAGTATAAATGATATGCACTAAACTAAAAATTAAAGTGTAATTTGATGTTTTCCATATATATTGTATTAGTCATATTCTCCAGCAACAGAACCAATTATATGTTTTCTCTTTATCTTTTCTTTTTCTTTCTTCCTTCCTTTCTTTTTAGAAATTGATGTGGAGGCTGAGAAGTCCCACGATCTGTCATCTGCAAGCTGGAGACCACAGAAAGCCAGTGGTGTAATTCAATCTGAAGACTTGAAAACAAGGGAAACCGATGGTACTGAGTCCCCTGATTCAAATGCTAATCTTACCTATGAATGCCCTCAGAGACACCCAGAAGTAATGTTTAATCTAGGAACCCTGTGACCCAGTCAAGTTGACACATAAAATTAGCCATTAAGAGTATATACCTATGAAATCATCACAATATTAAGATAAATACACATCCCTCCCAAATTTCCTCATGCCCCTTGGCAATCCCTTCCTTCAGCCCATCCTCACTTCCTGTGCCCCCCAGACAACCAGTTNAAGTTGACACATAAAATTAGCCATTAAGAGTATATACCTATGAAATCATCACAATATTAAGATAAATACACATCCCTCCCAAATTTCCTCATGCCCCTTGGCAATCCCTTCCTTCAGCCCATCCTCACTTCCTGTGCCCCCCAGACAACCAGTTTCCCTGGTAGCTCAGCTGGTAAAGAATCTGCCTGCAATGCAGGAGACCCCAGTTCAATTCCTGGGTCAGGAAGATCCCCTGGAGAAAGGAAAGACTACACACTCCAGTATTCTGGCCTGGAGAATTCCGTGGACTGTATAGTTGAAAACAGTCCGACTTAACTGAGCAGCTTTCACTTTCACTTTCCAGACAACCAGTGGTCTAATTTCCATCACTTTATATTAATTAGCTTTTTCTAGAATTGTATATAAACAAAACCACACATTGAATCTTCTTTGTCTGGCTTTTTTCCGCATAATTATTTTGAGATTCATCCATGTTGTAACATGTATCAGAAGTTCATTCTTTTTTTACCAAGTGACATTTTAGTGTATAGATATAGTAATACCATCATTTGTTTATTCATTCCCATACTGATGGACATTTAGGTTGTTTCTAGCTTTTGGTTATTACAAATAAAGCTGCTATGAACATTTGAGTACATGTCTTTTTATAGACATACACTTTGATTTCTTAAAGGTAGATACTTAGGAGTAGAATGACTGGATCATAAGGTAGATGCATGATAAACTTTTAAAGAAACTGTTAGACTGTTTTCCAGAAGTATTGGGCCTTTTTACATTCCCACCAGCAGTGTACAGGAGGTCCAGTTTCTCTACGTCCTCATGAGCAGCTGGCCAACAAATGGTATGTATGTTCAGTAGTTTTGATTTGGGCATTCTAATAGGTGCGTAGTGACATCTCATTGAGGTTTTAGCATGCATTTGCTTTGTTGTTGTTGTTTAGTCCCTAAGTAAGGTCCGACTCTTTGAGACCCTATGGACGACAGCACGTCAGGCTTCCCTGTCCTTCATTACCTCTGGGAATTTGCTTACACTCATACCAATTGAATCAGTGATGTCATCCTACCATCTCATCCTCTGTTGTCCCCTTCTCCTCCTGCCCTCAATCTTTCCCAGCAGAAGGGTCTTTTCCAGTGAGTCGACAGTTCGCATCAGGTGGCCAAAGTATTAGAGCTTAAGCATCAGTCCTTCTAATGAATATTCAGGGTTGATTTCCTTTATTATCGAGTAGTTTGATCTCCTTGCAGTCTGGGGGACTCTCAAGAGTTTTCTCTAAGACCACAATTTGAAAGCATCAATTGTTTGGTGGTCAGCCTTCTCTGTGGTCCAACTTTCACATCCATGCGTGACGACTGAAACAATTGTAGCTTTGACTATGCTGACCTTTGTCAGCAAAGTGATGTCTCTGTTTTTTAATACACTGTCTAGGTTTATCATAGCTTCTCTTCCAAGGAACAAACAACTTTAAATTTCAGGGCTACATTCACCACTCACAATGATTTTGGAGCCCAAGAAAATAAAATCTTTCACTGTTTCCACTTTTTACCCCTTGTATTTGCTGTGAAGTGATGGGACTAGATGTCATGATCTTAGTTTTTTGAATGTGGAGTTTTAAGCCAGGTTTTTTCACTCTCCTCTTTCACCCTCATCAAGAGGCTCTTTAATTCTTCTTTGCTTTCTGCCATTAAGACTGGTATCATCTACATATCTGAGGTTATTGATACGTCTCCTGGCAATCTTGATTCTGGCTTGTTATTCATCTAGTCCAGCATTTTGCATGATGTACTCTGGATAAAAGTAAAATAAGCAGGGTGACAAAATACAGCCTTGACATACTCCTTTCCCAATTTTAAACCAGTCCATTGTTCCATGTCTGGTTATAACTGTTGCTTCTTGACCTGCATACAGGTTTGTCAGGAGACAGGTAAGATAATCTGATATTCTCATCTTTTAAAGAATTTTCCACAGTTTATTGCCATCCACACAAAGGGTTTAGCATAGTCAGTGAAGTAGAAGTAGATGTTTTTCTGGAATTCCCTTTCTTTATGATCCAGTGAATATTGGCAATTTGGTCTCTGGTTCCTCTGCCTTTTCTAAATCCAATTTGTAAATCTGGAAGTTCTCTGTTCACATACTGCTGAAGCCTGGCTTGAAGGATTTTGAGCTTTTGCTTAATATCACTTGTATTGAGTGTGTTTTCATGTACTTTGAAGAAAAAAATTTTTATTGTAGTAAAAAACACATAAGATGAGATGTACCCTCTTAACAAATATTTAACTGTACAAAACAATATTGTTAATTATATGCACATTATTGGGCAATCTTCATTTTTTTAGGCTATCTTTTTTTGGTGAAGTTTGTTCAACTCTCTTGACCATTTTTAAATGGTGTCGTTTATGAGAAAACAGAAAGAGAAATTAAGGAAACAATTCCATTCATTGCAACGAAAAGAAAAAAATACTTAGGAGTAAATCTACCTAAAGAAACAAAAGAGCTATATATAGAAAACTATAAAACACTGATGAAAAAAATCAAAGATGACACAAATAGATAGAGGAATATACCATATTAATGGATTGGAAGAATCAATATAGTGAAAATGAGTATACTACCCAAAGCAATCTACAGATTCAATGCAATCNCTGTCATCCCCTTCTCCTCCTGCCTTCAATCTTTCCCAGCATCAGGGTCTTTTCCAATGAGTCAGTTATGCACATCAGGTGGCCAAACTACAGACATCAATCTATTTCAGTCAATTCCTGTGATGTAAAGGTTGGGGTCCTTCCATCTGGATGAATCCAGGAAAGTTTCAGGGAGGAATTGTATTTGAGCTTCCCCCGACATGTATGGGAATGGGAGGCATTCCAGGCAGAGGAATAGGGTAAAGTATAGAGGCTGGAAATTAGGAGGTGGGTCCGGCAAGGCCCTGAATAGTTTATTTTGGAACACAAGGTTGCAAAGGGGAATGAAGAGACATTGGATCAGTTCAGGGTAAAATGTCTGCAAATGTTTATTAAGCTCCTTCTCTGTGTTAGGCATCATTCTTAAGCATTGGTTGAGGGATACATAAAGGAGCAAAAATCCACAAATCTCTTTTCTTGGAGAGCTGGCTCTCTGGTGGGGAGAGATGTACAATCAGCCCAGTGGACACATCTGAGCTTGTGTCCTTGGTGTGTTCAGAGATGCTGTGTGTGGGCAGGTGGGTGAGTGTGCACACAGGGAAGGGCCAGGGTGCTGGAAGGACGGCCAAGTGGCCTCGCCGAGAAAATGACGTCTGAGAAAGGACTGGAAGATGAGGCTCCACAGATTGCAGGGTGGGGGGAGCGTCCCGGGGCCAAGGGCAGCCGGGGCCAGGCTCGCCAGAGGAGCACGCGGAGGGGGACACGTGGCGCCGGCAGGGAGGTGGCAGCAGGTCCCCTGGAGGGCCCTGGGGGTGCTGCGAGGGCTCCGGCTGTGTGCTCTGTGAACGCAGCGTCCCCGGGGGCAGGGGCTGAGGCAGGGGCTGCCATACACTGCTCTTCAGCTGGTCCAGGCTCCCTCTGGCTGTCGTCTGGGGCTGGGGACAGAAGCAACAGGCCGGCCGTGAGGCTCTTGGGGCCCACCGAGGGCCCGGCCGAGAGCAGCTCGGGCCGCCGGGCGGTGCGGACGCGGTCCTGCATGGGGCAGAGCCGCTGACGGTTGAGCGGCCATGTGGCCCTGGGTGGTGTCTTCCCTAGGTCTGCCCGTGCTCAGATGCTCAGTCATGTCCGACTCTTTGCAACCCCACAAACTGTAGCCCGGAGCCTCCTCTCTGTGGGGCTTCCCAGGCAAGAATACTGGAGTGGGTTGTCATTTCCTTCCTTACCTGTAAGTCCAGGTATTTGGAACCCAGGCACCTCAGAGGGATGCATAAAGCAGGGGTGGGGCCATCAGGGTGGGGCTCCNGAGAAAAGGGAACTCTCTTACATTTTTGGTGGGAATGCAAACTAGTACAGCCACTATGGAGAACAGTGTGGAGATTCCTTAAAAAACTAGAAATAGAACTGCCGTGCTACCTAGCAACCCCATTACTGGGCATAAACACCTAGGAAACCAGAATTGAAAGAGACAGTGTACCTCAGTGTTCATCACAGCACTGTTTACAATAGCAAGGACATGGAAGCAACCTAGATGTCCATCAGCAGATGAATGGATGAATGGATAAGAAAGCTGTGGTACATATACACGATGGAATATTACTCAGCCATTAAAAAGAATGCATTTGAATCAGTTCTAATGAGGTGGATGAAACTGGAGACTATTATACAGAGTGAAGTAAGCCAGAAAGAAAAACACCAATACAGTATACTAACACATATATATGGAATTTAGAAAGATGGTAACAATGACCCTGTATGTGAGACAGCAAAAGAGATACAGATGTAAAGAACAGTCTTTTGGACTCTGTGGGAGAAGGCAAGGGTGGGATAATTTGAGAGGGTAGCATTGAAACGTCTATATTATCATATGTGGAGCAGATCGCCACTTCAGGTTCAATGTATGAGACAGGGTGCTCAGGGCTGGTGCACTGGGATGACTCTGGGGGATGGGATGGGGAGGGAGGTGGGAGGTGGGTTCTGGATGGGGAACACATGTGTGCCCATGGCTGATTCATGTCGATGTTTGGCAAAAACCACTACATTATTGTAAAGTAATTAGCCTCCAATTAAAATAAATAATTAAAAATAAATAAATAGATGGAGTTGTTTGTTTTCCTATCATTGAGTAAAGACAGGTGTTTTTTAAAAAATATGTTCTGAATACAAGTCCTTTATCAGACTTATAATTTGCAAATATTTCCCCCTGGTATTCAGCTTGTCTTTTCATTTTCTTTTGAAGAGAAAATATTCTTAATTTTGATGAAGGCCAAATTACTAATTTTTTTCTTTTTTGCATTTTGCTTTTGGTGTTATATATAAAATCTTTTTGCCTAACACAGTCACAAAGATTGTTTCTTATGTTTTCTTTGGGAAGTTTTATAGTTTTAGGTTTCATATTTAAATTTATATCCATTTTCAGTTAAGCCTTTTATGTGGTATAAGATATGCTCAATGTTTATTTTTCCCCCATATGAATATCCAATTGTTCCTGCACCAATTATCCTTTCTCCATAGAATTGCCTTTCTACCTTTAAAGCTTCAGTTAACTATATGTTTGGGTTTATTTCTGGATTCTGAAACTATTTCATTAATTGACTTGATAATGTCTTGATTACTGTTGTTGTTTTAGTCTCTAAATCATGTCTGACTCTTTCGCAAACCCATGGACTATAGTCTGCCAGACTCCTCTGTCCATGGGATTTTCAAAGCTAGAATACTGGAGTGAGTAGCCATTTCCTTCTTCAGGGAATCTTCTTGACCCAGGGATCGAACACCAGCATTGCAGGCAGATTCCTTACCACTGAGCCATCAGGGATGTCCCAGGGTCTTGATTAGCATAGATTTATCATAAGTTTGCCCTGATAGCTCAGTTGGTAAAGAATCCACTTGCAATGCAGGAGGCCCTGGTTCTATTCCTGCGTCTGCTGGAGAAGGGATAGACTACCCACTCCAGTATTCTCGAGCTTCCCTTGTGGCTCAGCTGGTAAAGAATCTGCCTGCAATGTGGGAGATCTGGGTTTGATCCGTGGGTTGGGAAGATCCCCTGGAGAAGGGAAAGGCTACCCACTCCAGTATTCTGGCCTAGAGAATTCCATTGACTGTATAGTCCATGGGATCCCAAAGAATTGGACATGACTGAGCAACTCTCATTTTCACTTTCATTTTTTTATCATAAGTTTAAAAAACTCAGGAAGTGTAAATCCCCCAATGTTGCTCTTTTTCAAAGTTGTTTTGACTATTTTAGGCCCTTTGAATTTCCATGTGAATTTTAGAATCAGTTTATGATTTTCTACCAGAAAAAAAGAAAGTAAATAAGAAAAGATAAAAGAAAGCTTGCTGGTGTTCTGATGGGGACGCCAGCATTGAATCTGTAGATCAGTTTGGGGGAAACTGGCATATTAATAATTTTGAGACTTCTGATCCATGAACATGTTATCTTTCCATTTATTTTGGTCTTTCATAATTACTGTCAGCAACATTTTGTAACTTTAAAAAATAAATACCTTACACTAATTTTGTCATACTTATCTCTAAGTAGTAATTTTAATGCTATTATAAATGACATTTTATAATATAATTAAAAGCACTATAATTAAAAGAATGCTTTTAAAATTTCACTTTCCAGTTTTTCTTGCTAGCATGTGGAAGTACATATGATTTTTGTATATTGACTTTGTATCCTACCGTCTTGTGAAATTCACTTTTAGTTCTAATAGCTCTTTTGTAGAGTCCACAGGATTTTCTACATAGATGATCATGTCATCTGGAAATAAAGTTTTACTTCTTCCTTTCCAATATAGATAAGTTTAAATTCTTTGTCTTGCCTTATTGCACTAGCTAGAACCTCTGATAGGATGTTAAATTGAAATGGTCAGAGCAGGCATCCTTGCTGTTTTCTTGATCTTAGAGGAAAAGCCCTTGGTCTTTGCTGTTAACTGTGATGATGGTGGTAGGTTTTACTTGTTTGTTTTGGTTTTTTTGAGATGCCCTTTCACACCGCTTCCTAGTTTTTGAGAGTATTTATCAGGAACGGAAACTGGATTTTATCAATGTTTCTGTTGAGATGGTCACATGGTTTTTCTTTCTTAGTCTATTAATATGGTGAGTTACAGACTGATTTTTGAATGCTGGGACCAGGTTTGCTTTCCTAGGACAAAACCTATTCAGTCAATATGTATTATCCATCTTATACATTGTTGGATCAATTTGCTAAAATTTTGTTGAGAATTCTTGCATCTTTATATAAAGACTATAGGTCCACAGTTGTTGTTTTTTTTAATATATAATATCTTTAGATGTGTATAAGAGACAGGAGTGAAGTAAGCCAGAAAGAAAAACACCAATACAGTATACTAACACATATATATGNTTGTTGAGAATTCTTGCATCTTTATATAAAGACTATAGGTCCACAGTTGTTGTTTTTTTTAATATATAATATCTTTCTCTGAGTTTTGTTATCAGACTAATACTGGCCATATAGAATCTTGGAAAGTATTTTCCCTTTAATTTTCTGCAAGAGTTTGTATACCATTGGTATTATTTCTTCTTTAAATATTTGGTAAAATTCCCACATGAAGGCATTTGAACCTGGTGTTGACTTTGTGGAAAGGTTTTAAACTACAAATCCAATTTCTTTAATAGGCTATCCAGGTTATCTGTTTCTTTCTGAGTAAGCTTTGTTAAACTGATGCACTGTTTAGTCTAGGGTTAATTTTTCCTACTACCAAGTTAAGACCTTCCTGAGTCGTCTGCCTCTCACCCTGTGAGTTGTAAGGTTCTTCACTCTGGCTGGTGGGAACAGGCATTATTCCCAGCCTGTTGTGAGCTCTCTGCTGCTTGCCTCTCTAATCCTTTCAGGTAGTCTTTTCTCCGGTCCCAGCCAGTTTACTCTCAGGCAGGCACTGAATGATACACATCTGAGTACTCAGGGGGATCCTCTGCCCGGCTCGGGGTCCTCTCTCTGTGCATCCCTTCCTTTTCCACTCTGTGGATTCGAGCCACCTCGCCCTTCCCTGTTTCCTCTTTTCAGGGAGACAACCAAACTCCATCTGGGTTCCCCCTTCTTGTGCTGTGTGCTAGAAATTCTCTCAATGTCAAAAGCTGGGGCAATCTTAGGGCTCAGCCCATTCATGTCTTGTCTTTCAGGGATCACTGCCTTTCATTGTCTGATGTCCATTGTGTTGAGAACTATCTCCATATATTTTGTCTGGCTTTTTAGTTGTTTTGGGTGGGAAAATAAATCCAGTTTTTGCTTTTCATGGCCCATTTAGGGCCATGGTCGAAGTTGCTGGGTTTACAGGTTTATTTAATGTTGTAATTCTAGATCTCCAACATCACCTTCTTCAGGTGTGCTTTGGAACAGAGTTTGACTGCTTAAATTCATATTTTAAAAAATGTATTTGGCTGCACTAGATGTTAGTTGCAGCACTTGGGATCTTTAGTTGAGGGATATGAACTCTTAGTTATATGTGGGCTCTAGTTCCCTGACCAGGGATAGAACCCAGGCCCCCTGCTTTGGGAGCACAGAGTCTTAGCCACTGAACCACCAGGGAAGCCCTGCTTAAATTCATATCATGTTTAACAGTTTCTTCATTCTAATATACTGCATCTTATAGACAGTTTTTGACATTCTGCTTGGGCAGAATAAGTATACTTCTAAAGGAATAGTAGGAAGTTTCTGACCCACTGATTCCTAAAATTTCGCTGTTAGCCAGCCATTTCTTTGGGTAAGCAATTCTCTTCTAAGCTTCTCTTTCACAATCCAGATATCTAGGAGAAAAATAGTATCTTAACTCCTTAACATCCTGATATTAATTAATGTTATTTTTTCCTCTGATGAATAATATAAAGAGGTGAGATCCCTAATATCAGAAAACATGGCATGAAAGGTGAGGGAAAGGGTATAGGAATGGAGTTTCCTGTGGTTCAGCTTTATTTGCAGACTTAATGCCAGCAAGATTAAGATGTCATGAATACTCCAAAAGATAATTTCATGTGAAGAGTGTAGCTCAGTTATCTGACTCAAGGATCAGGCACCTTAATTAATTACTAGAATTCTGCTTTTACTTAAGTGCTCTACCTTGGACAAATCACACATTCCTTTGGCCGCAGAAAGATTATTTATGAAACAGGGTGTGGATAACTGCCTCCCTCCATGACAAAACACACACAGAAGTGCTTTGGATTCTTTAGAAACAAGACGCAAACACAAAATATGTGTAGATGCACCGTCAGCTCTTTGCTCCTGGTTGTAAGAAGGCTGCAGACCTCCTATTGCCACCTCTCTGACAATAGGCGAAGAGACCTCTGGGGCACAAGAATAAGATCTCATTTAGTTACCTTGGTATTTTAGCCAGCAGTAGGGAGTGGTACCTTCCGTATTCCTGTGGGCTTTTTAAAAAATAAAGCTGAAATGAGTTCTCAGAATCGTCATTTTATATTGTTTTCTAAACAGGTAGAATAGAAGTCAGTGGCTCCAGGCAACTTTGCTAGACAAAAAAAGAAAAACCGTAGATTTGTGCCCCAAAATGGCCATCAAACTTTGAAATGGATCTCACGGCATTGGGGGTGGGGACTACATGTTCTATGTGGAGTGAGGGATGGAGGGTGGTTAAGGTATCCTCCTTGGGCAACTATCCAACCATTGGGGCTTGATAAGGTGAAGTCCGAGAGAGAAATAGACATCCGCCTCCAAGAAATGATAATCTTAGTCATTAGTTGACATTTTCAAAGTTCTTTATACTCCCCCCCCTCCCCCAAGAAAAGACCTGTGGAAAGAAAAGACCTGGAGAATTTAGGGAAGGAAGCGACCCAGTACTGCTAGAGGTAACAAGTCAGACCCAGTGGGTCAAGCAGGTCTTACCACTTTAGTGCACATCACATTCACTGGGGGAGATGGTTAAGCAACCTGATTTCCAGCTCCTACCCTGAGAGATTCTAAGTCAGAAAGCCTAGGATGGGGCCCCAGGCCTTCATTTTTAACAAGCACCCAGCGTTTCTGCCTCAGACCTCACTTAGAAACATTGGCCTAGATTTCTTAAGCTAGTCAGTAATTTTACTGGCTGCTTCAGTGTTTCCCAGGAAAGAAGCTTTTCAGGATATGGGAGAACTGTAATAATGGCAGCACAAGAGAATAATTTAAAAGAGTCAACTGGCAGAGAAATGCAGAGGGTGATTCCAGAAAGAGGAGCCTGGCACTGTGACTCTGGACCCAGCCTCCCCCTCTCCCTGGTGCCCAAGCCTCAGGCCTGGGCCACCCTAGGCCCTGGGTGACTATGTGTCAAGGCAGTGCAGGCTTCACAGAGTCGGGGCAGGGATGCCTGTGTGGCAGCAGTGGGATCCGGAACTTGACTGTGCTTATCAACCAAACAAAGGCAGGACCTGTGACTGAACACACCAGCAGCCAAGCTGGTACAGTTGGCTCACAAAGAGAGGTGGGAGCGGGGCCAGCCAGAAAGTCATGGGAGAACCCTGCAGGCAGATAACGAGCCAGGGTGGGGCCTGAGCTTGGCAACCTCTCTGCTGGACATTTATGAGGCCTGTTGGCAAAAACTCACATGCGAGGCCTGGGAGTAGGGCCAGGTTAGGCTGTCCTAGGAGACTGGGAAGCAAAGAATAGCCTGGCCACGCCTAGGGGGTCTTTGGACTAAGGCCGTTTTTGTGATAACCACACCCAGCCTTTGTATCACCTGGAAATTGAAGGAGCTGTATTGGAAGGGGTCATCCTGAGGTCCGTTCAGGTCACCTCATTTTGTGGTTGAATGAAGTCATCTCCATGACCAAGTCCATGGAAACTGGAAGCTATTCCTCATGGACATGTCTCTAGGGTCCCAGACATGATCCTTGGTCTCTGTGATATTTAATAGGTCCATAAACTACTTAAGATGTACATGTTGAGTAGTGATGAGGGGAACTCTGGGAACATGTGGTAGAATATGCGATGCTGTGTGTGTGTGTGTGTGTGAAAAAGAGTGTGTACATGAGTGTTTATAACCTAATACTACTCATCAGGGAGCTGCCAAGAGGAAGAGGAAAGGACTATTTTGCCATGAGGAAAGCTTGGGTTAAACAAAGAAATCTGTCTCAGTGCAATTGGTGGACTCTCTTTCTTGGGATAGGGGGCCTACCAGGCTTTGTAACCACAAGGCCAGTGCTCCTGCCACCCCGACCTGGTGCTGCACCTGTTCTCCTGGGCCAAATGAACTTTTAGGCTCTCTGAGACAGTCTTGCTTCCTGCAATGGTTTCTGTTCCTATGGATCCTTCTTCAGGTTCCTTGGTACTTGGCTCTTCCATCAAAGTTTCTGAACCACACTGGAAACCCTCACTGGCCAGGAAGTCAGCCACAACCGTCTTCTTTTGCATGTCTTTTAGGCATTATTTATTTTATAAATTAGGTGTGATGGTAAACTTTTTCTAAAAAGAATCCAGTGGTTTTCCTTGCCTCCTCCATCATTTTTTCAGGCAGCCATCTTGATACTTTCAGAAAGGGCCTTTTGAGGTACCTTCCAACACGTGAAGTCCTCGGCTGGTCATAATAGTGGCAGCTGTGGGTCTGTGGATCAGATGGGTAGGAGGGGCAGGGAAGGGGTGATGCTTCCTTGTCCTGTGAGGGCCAGGAAAGCAGAGGAGAACAGAGCCCAGAGCAGGACAAAGGAAATGGACAGGCTTGGCTGGACACTGCCAAGCAGGTTTGCATTGCTGTGGGCTTGCATTTTGGTTCAAGGTGGTATGAATTTCAGCAGTTTAAACATACTCATTCCATAATGTCCTGCAGGGCCGAAATGGCTTTTGGACTTTTGGCTGTTATGGATTATCTGTGTCTCTTTTATATGAGGAGGGGTATGTTAGTGACCAAGGTCTAGTCAAGGTGGCTTTGAATGTAAGCAACAGCAGCCAGCTCCAGGAGAAAGGGGAAAGTTTGATAGGAAATAAGCATGTTTCAGGAAGATAGGTGTGTCAGTGGGGCCCTATGGGGGCCGGCTACCAGAAAGGGCAAACTACTAGCAACCAAGGCAGCCAGCTGTCTTCTCAATCTCTGCGGTTGGGAGTACACAGGGGCTCGGCTGCTCCTCTTTGCTCTCTTTTGTCCTCCTTCCTCTTCTGAGGTATAGCTACCCTAAAATGTCTGAGTTTACAGGTGCTCCGAGTCACGATTTCAACTCCCCAGGACAGAGAAGTTGGTTCAGCTTGGTCAGGTGTCCGCCAGCTATGGACAGTTGGTCCAATCAGCCACGGCTGAGACAGTGGCTGAGTGATGGTATGTGAACATGGCTGTGGACGAGGTTTCTGGGCAAAGAAGCCTTTCTCAGAAAACGCTGGGTCACTGTGTACTGGAAGGATGTCCCAGATGTGTCTATTGTAGCTGCTTGGATTTTGTGTGTAACCTATGCATCCTTTTCCTTTCTCTCTTAATATCTATTGTAGTTATTGTTTCTCCTTTATGTTGTAAGTTCTTGGAGGCTTGGAGACCAGGGAAATAGTCTTCCCAGTTCTATAAATCAGCAGGTTGCCTCATACAATGTCCTGCATCTTATGAGGGTTGCAATCGAGAATGTAAGTGGGATATTTAACATTTTCTCAAACTTTTCCTTTACCAAGTTTGGGTACACTTTGTTCTGTTTGAGGGCTTAGAATAAATAAAATTTTAAGAGGCTTGTGATGAACAGAATGAGACTTGTCCCTAATCCAAAGGTAAAATAATATTAAGAAGG
This sequence comes from Neotragus pygmaeus, assembly GCA_006410875.1. Taxonomy (NCBI): domain Eukaryota; kingdom Metazoa; phylum Chordata; class Mammalia; order Artiodactyla; family Bovidae; genus Neotragus; species Neotragus pygmaeus. The sequence goes on from SJYV01014911.1 coordinate 338,652, forward strand.
TTATTTTATTAATTTAATAAACTAAAGAGGATTCCTTTGATATTAACTGGGGGTGGGAAGGGGCAGCTATTACTAGAAAGGACTTCTCAAGATTCCTTCTGGTGGCCTGATTCATGGACCCAAATAAGAACTTATACATGAAGAAATTAAGTTCTGGAGTAATTAAGACACATGCTTTGGGGGCAGTCCTTGGCAGAGCGGAGATAAAAAAAATATTCCTCTGCTCAGATCTGTGGCTCCAGGCTTTGATCTGCCCCTAGTGAGCTGGTGGTGGACATGTGAGTGTGTTCCTGGTAGACACAGTGCCCTCATAGGCAAGAAAATGAACTTTAGGGCTGCTGACCCTTGCAAATTTTGTGACCTCTCCAATTCCTTACAGCCAGCAAGTAAGTAGAACTCCATTTAAAAAAAAAAATGAGACAATGCAAATTCTTGCAGCTTTTCTCACTGGGCTGTTTTGTGCTTGGTGTTAGCAATATTATATCACTAAGATTTACAGAAATTATTTGACCTTTTAATATATGTTCCCTAAACCCACTTAATGGAGAAGGCAGTGGCACCCCACTCTAGTACTCTTGCCTGGAAAATCCTATGGATGGAGGAGCCTGGTAGGCTGCAGTCTATGGGGTCGTGAAGAGTCGGATACGACTAAGCAACCTCACTTTCACTTTTCACTTTCATGCATTGGAGAAGGAAATGGCAACCCACTCCAGTGTTCTTGCCTGGAGAATCCCAGGGACACATCTGGTGGGCTGCCATTTATGGGGTCGCACAGAGTCAGACACGACCGAAGTGACTTAGCAGCAGCAGCAGCAAACCACTTAAAAGAGCAAGATACTGAAGGGATGAACTAATAATTAGGTCTATGTAATTGAGAATAAACTGGTGATGTTGCTAAAGGCTATTTGTGTGTGTGTGTGTGTGTGTGTGTGTGTGTGTGTGTGTGTGNCTAGTCATGGTATATCATTCTACTAATATTCTCTTGTATTTAATTTATTAGTTTTTTCCCAGATTTATTTGTCTATATTCTTAAGGGATTTTGGTATATTATATTTGATCTTGCAGTGTCTTATTCTGGCTTCCGAGTAATGCTGGCTTACAGAATGAATTAGGAAGTCTTGTCTTCTAATTTTGGGAAAGCATTTCAGAAGTATTGATATTAATTCTTTTTAAAATTTGTTTGAAAATATGGTGTATAAATAGAAAATCTGATGTATTAATGAGTCCAACAAATCAGGACATATTGGCCATTGAAAAGGTAATTTGCTATGCATAGTTCCCAAGAGAAGAAGCTGTGTCATGCCATAGAAAGGGGTCTTAGCGAAACAGCAGGATCTGTCAGGAGGCAAAGGGAGGGGCTGGATCAACGCAAAGTAATTCATTGTGATTTCTGGGGGAAAGAAAGGGAAAGGCAGGATATGCAGATGTAGGACTGTCAAAATTGTGTCATTTCAGTGGAAAAGGGGATGCACCTAGTTGTTTGGTAGCTGGTCCTGGGGTGGCTATGGAGTGAATAGTACCCTTGCCCTAGCCTGATAGAGTTGGTTTTGAGAGTATTAACTCTTAATTGGTTGGTTTGTACTTGAAAAGTACACTTGTTAAAGTTATAAAAATCTAGTTCATACTGTTGTTCAGTTGCTAAGTCATGTCCAACTCTTTGCAACCCTATGGACTGCAGCATACCAGGCTTCCCTGTCCTTCACTTTCTCCTGGAATTTGTTCAAACTCATGTCCATTGAGTCAGTGATGGTATCCAAACATCTCATCCCCTGTAGCTCCCTTCTCCTCCTGCCCTCAATATCTACCAGCATCAGGGTCTTTTCCAATGAGTCAGCTCTTTGCATCAGGTGGCCAAAGTATTAAAGTTTCAGCATCAGTCCTTACAATTAATATTCAGGCTTGATTTCCTTTTGGATTGACTGAATTGATCTCATTTTAGTCCAAGGGACTCTCAAGAGGCTTCTCCAGCTCCATAGTTTGAAAGAATCAGTTCTTTGGTGCTCCACGTCTTCTTGATGATTTAGCTCTCACATCTGTACATGTTTACTAGAAAAACCATAGCTTTAATATCCAGACCTTTGTTGGCAGAGTGATGTCTTTGCTTTTTAATAAGTTTTCTAGGTTTGTCATAGCTTTTCTTCCAAGGAGCAAGCTTTAAATTTTGTGGCTTCAGTCACTATTCAGTGATTTTGGAGCCCAAGAAAATAAAACCTGTCAGTTTCCATTTGTTCCCCAATCTATTTGTCAAGAAGTGATGGGATTAGATGCCATGATCTTTGCTTTTTGAATGTTGAGTTTTAAGCCAGTTTTTTCACTCTCCTCTTTCACCCTTGTCAACAATCTCTTTACTTCCTATTGATCCAATTCAATTTCAGCAGTGATCAAAACTCTTCTCCTATATCTCAGAGTCCTTCCCTCCAAATATTGTTGTCATTAATGTATCTTTAAATACTGTGTGTCTGGGCTTCCCTGCTGGCTCAGATTGTAAAGAATCTGCCTGCAATACAGGAGACCTCAATTTGATCCCTGGGTTGGGAAAATTCCCTGGAGGAGGGCATGGCAACCCACTCCTGTATTCTTGCCTGGAGAATCCCCATGGACAGAGGAGCCTGGTGGGCTAGAGTCTATGGGGTCACAAAGAATAAGACATGACTGAGCGACTCAACACAAATAGTGCATGTCTATTAGCANAGGGCATGGCAACCCACTCCTGTATTCTTGCCTGGAGAATCCCCATGGACAGAGGAGCCTGGTGGGCTAGAGTCTATGGGGTCACAAAGAATAAGACATGACTGAGCGACTCAACACAAATAGTGCATGTCTATTAGCATATTTAGGATTATTTTAATAAATCTGTCTTTTAAATCCTGTGGGAAATAAAAGCTGTAGTTACAACCCCAAGATAAAATAGTGACTCATATATATCCATGAATTTACCTTTACTGGAAATTTTTACTTTTTCACGTGGCTTTGAGTTATTGTCTAGTATCATTTCATTGCAATCCGAAGGATTTCTTTTCACATATTTTGCACAAAAATTATAGTAGTAATTCCATTTTTATTGTTCATTTGCAAATGTCTTAATTTCCCACTTATTTTTGAAAAATAGTTTTGGAAGTCTTCGGGTGTTTTACCCCTCTGACAGCACTTCATCTATTTCATCCCACTAACTTTTATTATTCAAGTTTTCCAATGAGAAGTCAGTTATTAATTTTTGAAGAATCATTTGAGCATAATGAGTTGCTTCCTTTTTTGCTGTTTTCAAGGTTCTGTCTTTCTCTTTGCTATTCAAGATTTATGTAATGTGTCTCTGGTTAGATTTATTAGAAGTAATTCTATTCCTGGTTTGTTTAATTTCTTGGATGTTTAATCATGTTTTTCCTCAGAAGTTGGTGGTTTGTTGCAATTATTTTCTCAACTATTTTTTTCACCTCTTTCTTCTCCTCATGGGACTCCCCTATTAGTATACTTATCTACTTAATAATGTCTCACAGGACCTTTAAATTCTAGTTAGTTTTCTTTATTCTTTTTCCTTTTACTTTTCAGACTCAATGTTTTTTAACTGTATTGCCTTGTAATTTGCTTATTTTTCTTCTGCCTGCTCAAATCTCTTGTTCAATTTCTATAATAATCTTTTAATTTCAGTTACTGTGTTTTTCAACTTTAGAATGTCTGCTTGGATCTTTCATGTAATTCTTCTATCTTTATAGTCTCATTTTGTTTATATATTATTTTTCTTTTTCCTTTTAGTTTGTCGTTTGTTTTTAGCCAGGAGATTGTGGGTAGTCATTCACATAAACAATCATTACACTTTTATCTCACTTTTCTGGTTAAATAATTTTTATGTAGTTCATGTGTAGTCTCTAAAAACCAATTCATAGTATGGAGAAACTGAAGAATGTATTTAGAATTTTTGTAATATCAAAGAATTAGGTAGGCTTTTGTAAAACAAGAGTGAAAAAGAAAAACTGAAGAAAAAACAATAATATTTGCTAAATGCTAAAAACCTATTTGTATGGGTTGCATTTAAAAATGTTTCCTCCTCCACTTCCATGACAGTCACTAGCCTAGAATCCAGTGGTTAAGTTTCTAGAATGGGCACAGGAAGCTGTGCACCTAGGTATAATCAGGTGGTATATTTGGGTTAAGGAAGTGAAGCTGAAAGCCTAGAAAAGTAAGGCAGCCATAGATTGTAAGACCTATTACCAAATGGGATGAAGCTGCACTCAGAAAAACTTTTGGTGATCTCCTAAAGTCTTTTTGGTGATCTCCTAAAGTCTTCTTCACATATTCATAAGAATACTCAAAAAAGTTTTTGTCCAGAAAACTACTCAAGGCTGGGAAAAGAACCACCTTAAATAATTAGAGGGAACAGTACCTCATACTCAAAGAACTTGGGATTTTGTCTATTCCCAGGAGCAATAATTGAAAACGCCATACATAATTGAGCACTGGGTTAAATAATCAGTGCCACTCAGATCATTACTAACTAATACATCTTAAAATCAAAACCTGAAAAGATCCAGTTGTTTCCTAACAACTTAACTGCATCCCAGAGCAAAGATCTAAAATATAGGAAAAATTATAACATTTAACTGGCCAAAATTAACAGTATCTGGCTCATAATCAAAATAATAAGTCATGAAAGAAGCTAGAACATATAATTCTTACTGAAGTAAAAAAAAATAATTCTAAATTTTCTCAATCTGACTGAATTGGTACAAAAACATATAAGTAGTTATTATAACTACATTCTGCATGTTCAGGATATTAAGGAGAGACATAAAAATGTTAAGAATGGGTATATAATTAGATAAAGCTCTAATGTCCAGGTGAAAGCACACTGAATGAAATTTTAAAAAGATTAAACCTTACAGGAGAAAATATTAGTACGTTTTCAGACAGAATAAAAGAAATCATTCAACATAAAACACAGTAATAAAATTTTAAAATATAAATAGGCATTCCCTGAAATGCTAGGCAACTTTGAACATCCTGATATATATGTAAATGGAGACTGCAAAAGGGTTGGGGAAAAAAAAAATTAATGACTGGACTTTTCCAAAATTTGATTAAAAAAAAAAAAAACTATGAACCCACACATCCAGGAACCTCAATGAACTCCTAGCACAAGACTTACAAAGGAAAGAATACCAAAGCATATTTTAATCAATTTTCTTATAACCAATGAAGAACAGTAATATAATAAGTGACCAAAGAAAAAGATATGTTACAGTTATAGGAAATGGGATAAGAATAGGAACAAATTTATTATAAACCATGTAAGTGAGATGATAGTAGAGAAATATCTTTAATACAAGAAATAAAAATAGCCAACAAAGAATTTTACATTGAGCCAAACCATCAGCAGTAATATAGAATATTTAAGATACATTATCCAGTAACTTGACCTAATTTATATTTACATGAATACTAATTCATCTCAAGTACACATGAAATAATTATTAAGATACCAAAATTCTAGAACAAAAAGCCAATTTAATAAATGTAAAAATACTTATGTCATACAAACTATGCTTTCTGACCACAGTGGAATTATATTAGAAATAAACAACAGAAGTATTTCTGGAAAATCCTGAAATATAGGAAACTAAATAACATTTCTAAATAACCAATGGGATAAGATAATTAAAAGGGAAATGAAAATGTATTTTTCAATTGAATGCAAATGAAAATTAATTATATAAAATTGTGGGTTACTACTAAAGCAATCCAGAGAAGCTTACATCACCAAGTAACAGTAACAGGAAAAAATAGTCTCAAAGCAAGTTCTTCAGTTTCTATCTTAAAAATCTTAACCAAGTCACCTAATAAAACCAAAAGAAAGTAGAAGAATGGGACAATAAATGTCAAGGAAAAGGCTGAGACCAAACATAGAAAACTATACACAAAATAAATGAAACAAAAAGCTAGAACTTTGAGAAGATAAACAAAATTGATAAAACTCTAAGGGTACTGATCAAGGGGAAAAAAAAAAAAGATGACACAAATGGTCAGTATCAGTAATGAGAAGTGACATAACCTCTTTTTAAAGATATTAAAAATAATGTTATAAAAGTAAATAATGTAATTAACAACTCCTTGCAAAAATTGTGAAAGATAAAATGTATAAATTCCTACCAAACTCACTCAAGAATAAATGGATAACCCTGTATTTATTAATGACACTAAATATATAATTTTAAACTTTTCTACAAAAGACTGATGAAATATATAAAACAAATTAAATAAGAAAAGATACCAATTCTATACAAATTATTTCCCCAAAATTAAGTGGAGGAAATATTTCCTATTTTATATTCTAGGATCAGAATTACCTTGATATCAAAACTAAGTAAGGGAAAACAGATATCAAGATTACTACTGAACATAAATGCAAAAATCTTAAATATAATTTCATCAAATAAAATCTAACAATTTATTAAAAGAATAAGATGCGATGACCAGTGCAGTTTATTCCAGGAGTGCAACATTGATTTACCATTGAAAACCGGTATGATTTCTCTTTTTTACCATTTTGCGTAAAAAAATAAAATAAGCCACATAGCCAATTCAATAGAGGCAGAAAAAAGTGGCACAACCCAACACACTTCCCTATAAAGACTCTGACATACCAGGAACATAAGGAATTTTCTGAGATGTTTATTATCTGATCGTAAGAGACCTCATACACTAAGACAAAGGATTTGATTTCCTGTGTTGATGATATAATGGATCACTGTGCAGTTAGAAATGAAACAAGGGTTCAGATAAGGCCTGTTTGACCATAAAACCAGTCCCCATTGTATCAGGCCATACCTATCAGAACCTGAAGCTGGTACAGAGCTTTCTCCTTTGATAGGTATTTGAAATGGGAGAATAACTTAATTATTGATATGGACTTTACAAAAANTTGCCAGGCTGAGGGTCCTGCCCAGGAAGCTGAGTTCCCAGATCATTTGGCTTTGAAGACCAGTGGGAGACTCTACTTTCAGGAAAGCCAAGGGGCATAGGAAATAGAGATTTTACTCTTACAGGACACACACAAAGTCTCACATGTTCCTGGATCCAGGACAGAAGCAGTAACTGGATAAGAGGCTGGGTCAGACCCACCTGCTGATTGTAGACAGCCTCTCAACAGGCAGAAGGCAACTGTGGCTCCCCCCGTGGAAATAGACAGTGACAGTAGCCATTTTTGGAGTTCATTCTCCTATGTGGACACTGGTGTTGGCAAGGGCCATTGTGAGATCCTCTCTCAAGGTTATTAGCCCTGGGACCCAGCCCTGCCCTGGCCCAACAGTCTATAGGTGCCAGTTCTGAGAAGCTTCTGGCCAAGCAAATAGCCATACAAGGATACAGGCCCACCCACCAANGCAAGGGCCATTGTGAGATCCTCTCTCAAGGTTATTAGCCCTGGGACCCAGCCCTGCCCTGGCCCAACAGTCTATAGGTGCCAGTTCTGAGAAGCTTCTGGCCAAGCAAATAGCCATACAAGGATACAGGCCCACCCACCAACAGGTTGGCTGCCTCAGGACCACCTGAGCTTTCAGCTACCTCTGGACCTGATCCAATCCACCAGCAGGCTCAGGACATGGACTTTCCCACCAGTGAACTGCCACTACTCCTGGGACCTCCTGGGTCCCTACCCTGCTCACTAGCTGGGCAACATCAGCTCTGGGACCCTGAGGGCTCTGCAGCCAGAAATATCAGGTCTCAGATCCATTCACCAGGAGCTGTCACTGTCCCTAAACACCTTGGATCCCAGGCCAATCCACTGGCAGGAAGATACCAGCTCCAGGACCACAGTAGCCCCACAGATGGCCCTGTCAGAATCTCGTCCAAAGACATCACCAAAAAACTACTAGAATTTATAAATGAATTTGGTAAAGTTTGGGATACATTAATATATGGAAATCTGTTGCATTTGTATACATTGTCAACAAACTATCAGAAAGATAAATGAATAAAATAATCCCATTTATAATTACATCAAAAACAATAAAATCCTTAGGAATAAACCTACCTAAGGAGAAGGCAATGGCACCCCACTCCAGTACTCTTGCCTGGAAAATCCCATGGGCAGAGGACCCTGGTAGGCTGCAGTCCATGGGGTCGCTAAGAGTCAGACACGACTGAGCAACTTCACTTTCACTTTTCACTTTCATGCACTGGAGAAGGAAATGGCAACCCACTCCAGTGTTCTTGCCTGGAGAATCCCAGGGATGGGGCAGCCTGGTGGGCTGCCATCTATGGGGTCGCACAGAGTTGGACACGACTGAAGCGACTAAGCAGCAGCAGTAGTAGCAGCAAGGAGTTTAAAGGCCTGTACTCTGAAAACTGTAAGACACTGGTGAAATAAACTAAAGATGACATGAACAGTTGGAAAGTTATACTGTACTCATAGATAGAAGTAATGTCAAAATGACCATACTACCCGAGGCAATGTACAGATTCAAAGGAATCCCTATCAAAATACCAATGGCATTTTTCACATAAGCAGAACAAATAATTCTAAGATTGTGTATGGAAACACAAAAGACACTGAATAGCCAAGACAATCTTGAGAAGGAAGAACAAAGCTGGAGGCACCGTGCTTGCTGATTTCAGACTATACTACAAAGCTACTGTAATCAAAACAGAATGGTACTGGCACAAAAACAGACATATAGATCAATGGAACAGAAGAGAGAACCCTGAAATGCACCCACACTTATATGGGTAATTAGTTTACAACAAAGGTGGCAAGAATATACAATAGAGAGAAAACAGTCTCTTCAAAAAGTGTTGTTGGGAAAATTGTACAGCTACATGCCAAAGAATCTCACAACATACATAAAAATAAATTCAAAATGGATTAAAGAGTTAAATGTAAGCCCTGAAGCCATAAAACTTCTAGAAGAAAACATAGGCAGTATGCTCTTTGATATCAGTCTTAGTAATATTTTTTGATATGTCTCCCCAGGCAAGGGAAACAAAAGCAAAACTAAACAAATGGGACTATGTCAAACTAAAAAGCCTTTGGACAGCAAAGGAAACTATCAACAAAATTAAAAGGCTGCCTACAAAATGGGAGAATATATTTGCAAAAGAAATATCTGATAAGTGGTTAATATCCAAAATACACAAAGAACTGATCCAATTCAACATCAACAAACAAATAAACAGTCCCCAAATGGTCAGGGGATCTGAACAGATTTTTTTTCCAAAGAAGACATACAGATTACCAAGAGGCACGTGAAAAGATGGTCAGCATCACTAATTATCAGGGAAATATAAATCAAAACCACAATGAGATGTTATCTCACACCTGTGAGAATGGCTATTATCAGAAAGATAACAAGAGAAAAGGGAACTCTCCTGCATTGTTGGTGGGAATGTAAATTGGTATAGTCCCTATGGGAAAACAATATGGAGATTCCTCAAAAAATGAAAAATGAAACCAGCACAAGAACCAGAAATTCCACTCCTGAGTATTTATCTGAAGAAAAGAAACACACTAATTAGAAAAGATATATGTAACCCTATGTTCACTGCAGTGCTATTTACAATAGCCAAGATACAGAAGCAACATAAATGTCCATCAAATGATAAATGAATAAAGATGGAGCATACATACAATTGAGATTCCCAGGTAGCACAATGGTAAAGGACCCATGTGCCAATGCAGGAGATACAAGAGATGCAGGTTCAACCCCTGGGTTGGGAAGATCTCCTGGAGAAGGAAACGGCAATCCACTACAGTATTCTTGCTTAGAAAACTCCATGGACAGAGGAGCCTTGTGGGCTACAGTCCTTGGGGGTCACAAAGAGTCAGACACGAGTGAGCAACTGAGCACAGCACAAACATATAATTGGAATATTATNCCACTTTAGTGCACATCACATTCACTGGGGGAGATGGTTAAGCAACCTGATTTCCAGCTCCTACCCTGAGAGATTCTAAGTCAGAAAGCCTAGGATGGGGCCCCAGGCCTTCATTTTTAACAAGCACCCAGCGTTTCTGCCTCAGACCTCACTTAGAAACATTGGTCTAGATTTCTTAAGCTAGTCAGTAATTTTACTGGCTGCTTCAGTGTTTCCCAGGAAAGAAGCTTTTCAGGATATGGGAGAACTGTAATAATGGCAGCACAAGAGAATAATTTAAAAGAGTCAACTGGCAGAGAAATGCAGAGGGTGATTCCAGAAAGAGGAGCCTGGCACTGTGACTCTGGACCCAGCCTCCCCCTCTCCCTGGTGCCCAAGCCTCAGGCCTGGGCCACCCTAGGCCCTGGGTGACTATGTGTCAAGGCAGTGCAGGCTTCACAGAGTCGGGGCAGGGATGCCTGTGTGGCAGCAGTGGGATCCGGAACTTGACTGTGCTTATCAACCAAACAAAGGCAGGACCTGTGACTGAACACACCAGCAGCCAAGCTGGTACAGTTGGCTCACAAAGAGAGGTGGGAGCGGGGCCAGCCAGAAAGTCATGGGAGAACCCTGCAGGCAGATAACGAGCCAGGGTGGGGCCTGAGCTTGGCAACCTCTCTGCTGGACATTTATGAGGCCTGTTGGCAAAAACTCACATGCGAGGCCTGGGAGTAGGGCCAGGTTAGGCTGTCCTAGGAGACTGGGAAGCAAAGAATAGCCTGGCCACGCCTAGGGGGTCTTTGGACTAAGGCCGTTTTTGTGATAACCACACCCAGCCTTTGTATCACCTGGAAATTGAAGGAGCTGTATTGGAAGGGGTCATCCTGAGGTCCGTTCAGGTCACCTCATTTTGTGGTTGAATGAAGTCATCTCCATGACCAAGTCCATGGAAACTGGAAGCTATTCCTCATGGACATGTCTCTAGGGTCCCAGACATGATCCTTGGTCTCTGTGATATTTAATAGGTCCATAAACTACTTAAGATGTACATGTTGAGTAGTGATGAGGGGAACTCTGGGAACATGTGGTAGAATATGCGATGCTGTGTGTGTGTGTGTGTGTGAAAAAGAGTGTGTACATGAGTGTTTATAACCTAATACTACTCATCAGGGAGCTGCCAAGAGGAAGAGGAAAGGACTATTTTGCCATGAGGAAAGCTTGGGTTAAACAAAGAAATCTGTCTCAGTGCAATTGGTGGACTCTCTTTCTTGGGATAGGGGGCCTACCAGGCTTTGTAACCACAAGGCCAGTGCTCCTGCCACCCCGACCTGGTGCTGCACCTGTTCTCCTGGGCCAAATGAACTTTTAGGCTCTCTGAGACAGTCTTGCTTCCTGCAATGGTTTCTGTTCCTATGGATCCTTCTTCAGGTTCCTTGGTACTTGGCTCTTCCATCAAAGTTTCTGAACCACACTGGAAACCCTCACTGGCCAGGAAGTCAGCCACAACCGTCTTCTTTTGCATGTCTTTTAGGCATTATTTATTTTATAAATTAGGTGTGATGGTAAACTTTTTCTAAAAAGAATCCAGTGGTTTTCCTTGCCTCCTCCATCATTTTTTCAGGCAGCCATCTTGATACTTTCAGAAAGGGCCTTTTGAGGTACCTCCCAACACGTGAAGTCCTCGGCTGGTCATAATGGTGGCAGCTGTGGGTCTGTGGATCAGATGGGTAGGAGGGGCAGGGAAGGGGTGATGCTTCCTTGTCCTGTGAGGGCCAGGAAAGCAGAGGAGAACAGAGCCCAGAGCAGGACAAAGGAAATGGACAGGCTTGGCTGGACACTGCCAAGCAGGTTTGCATTGCTGTGGGCTTGCATTTTGGTTCAAGGTGGTATGAATTTCAGCAGTTTAAACATACTCATTCCATAATGTCCTGCAGGGCCGAAATGGCTTTTGGACTTTTGGCTGTTATGGATTATCTGTGTCTCTTTTATATGAGGAGGGGTATGTTAGTGACCAAGGTCTAGTCAAGGTGGCTTTGAATGTAAGCAACAGCAGCCAGCTCCAGGAGAAAGGGGAAAGTTTGATAGGAAATAAGCATGTTTCAGGAAGATAGGTGTGTCAGTGGGGCCCTATGGGGGCCGGCTACCAGAAAGGGCAAACTACTAGCGACCAAGGCAGCCAGCTGTCTTCTCAATCTCTGCGGTTGGGAGTACACAGGGGCTCGGCTGCTCCTCTTTGCTCTCTTTTGTCCTCCTTCCTCTTCTGAGGTATAGCTACCCTAAAATGTCTGAGTTTACAGGTGCTCCGAGTCACGATTTCAACTCCCCAGGACAGAGAAGTTGGTTCAGCTTGGTCAGGTGTCCGCCAGCTATGGACAGTTGGTCCAATCAGCCACGGCTGAGACAGTGGCTGAGTGATGGTATGTGAACATGGCTGTGGACGAGGTTTCTGGGCAAAGAAGCCTTTCTCAGAAAACGCTGGGTCACTGTGTACTGGAAGGATGTCCCAGATGTGTCTATTGTAGCTGCTTGGATTTTGTGTGTAACCTATGCATCCTTTTCCTTTCTCTCTTAATATCTATTGTAGTTATTGTTTCTCCTTTATGTTGTAAGTTCTTGGAGGCTTGGAGACCAGGGAAATAGTCTTCCCAGTTCTATAAATCAGCAGGTTGCCTCATACAATGTCCTGCATCTTATGAGGGTTGCAATCGAGAATGTAAGTGGGATATTTAACATTTTCTCAAACTTTTCCTTTACCAAGTTTGGGTACACTTTGTTCTGTTTGAGGGCTTAGAATAAATAAAATTTTAAGAGGCTTGTGATGAACAGAATGAGACTTGTCCCTAATCCAAAGGTAAAATAATATTAAGAAGGTTATTTTATTAATTTAATAAACTAAAGAGGATTCCTTTGATATTAACTGGGGGTGGGAAGGGGCAGCTATTACTAGAAAGGACTTCTCAAGATTCCTTCTGGTGGCCTGATTCATGGACCCAAATAAGAACTTATACATGAAGAAATTAAGTTCTGGAGTAATTAAGACACATGCTTTGGGGGCAGTCCTTGGCAGAGCGGAGATAAAAAAAATATTCCTCTGCTCAGATCTGTGGCTCCAGGCTTTGATCTGCCCCTAGTGAGCTGGTGGTGGACATGTGAGTGTGTTCCTGGTAGACACAGTGCCCTCATAGGCAAGAAAATGAACTTTAGGGCTGCTGACCCTTGCAAATTTTGTGACCTCTCCAATTCCTTACAGCCAGCAAGTAAGTAGAACTCCATTAAAAAAAAAAAATGAGACAATGCAAATTCTTGCAGCTTTTCTCACTGGGCTGTTTTGTGCTTGGTGTTAGCAATATTATATCACTAAGATTTACAGAAATTATTTGACCTTTTAATATATGTTCCCTAAACCCACTTAATGGAGAAGGCAGTGGCACCCCACTCTAGTACTCTTGCCTGGAAAATCCTATGGATGGAGGAGCCTGGTAGGCTGCAGTCTATGGGGTCGTGAAGAGTCGGATACGACTAAGCAACCTCACTTTCACTTTTCACTTTCATGCATTGGAGAAGGAAATGGCAACCCACTCCAGTGTTCTTGCCTGGAGAATCCCAGGGACACATCTGGTGGGCTGCCATTTATGGGGTCGCACAGAGTCAGACACGACCGAAGTGACTTAGCAGCAGCAGCAGCAAACCACTTAAAAGAGCAAGATACTGAAGGGATGAACTAATAATTAGGTCTATGTAATTGAGAATAAACTGGTGATGTTGCTAAAGGCTATTTGTGTGTGTGTGTGTGTGTGTGTGTGTGTGTGTGTGTGTGACTGAGTAGTCTTCTTGCAAGTTTTAAAAAACTTGGTTTTGAATCATAGGCTTGGCATATTGACCCTGTTGAAGAGTATGAATACTTTCATGATTCCATGGGAAGTAAATTTAGACTCATTTAGTCTTAGGTCAAATCACATCCCTTGAAGCACAACTATACATAGCAAAGGCTGACATCAAACCCTTCGCTGATAAGGCAGGTGTCTGTCCTGTCCCCCAACACCACTCTTGTGCCTGTGATCCCTTGCACACAACCCTTGGGAACTGACAGTTCTCACTCCTTGCATTACCCAGATCACGTACATGACCCTGTTGGTGTTTGCTGAGCAGTCACCATGAAGATACCTGCCCCTGCCTGTCCCTGTGGCAGGCCAGGAAGCCACAGATAGGCTTCAAAGCAGCGAGAGGCAGCAGAGCAGCCTCACTGGAAGGCTGTCATCAGCTCTTGGGGACTTAGGCTCTCTCCATCCTTGCCTCACTGGTCCAGGCTTAGGTCGCTCACACCAATTATCATATTTGGCCCCACTGATATGAACCAGAGGTGTTGCTGTCTTCCGGTGATTTTAAAGCCTGTAAAGAGTGATTCAGGCTATTTTCCTTGACAGGAGATAGTGAGAGAGATGGTATGGCCTTGGGTGGGGTGTTGTGTGGGGTACAGACCGTGGGGATATCCAGAGTAGGAATGTTGCACAGCTTGTGGTCTCAGGCAGCAGAATGGGAAGATGGAACAGAGATGGGCCCAGCAGTTCTCGGCCACATCTGCTTCTCTTTCATACTCTATCACGTGCATCTCGAGGAGCTGAGAGAGGGTCTGAAATGTCAAAAAGTCTAGCGACCACCCACCCCCATGCTGTGTCTTATCTTTTTCATCCCTGTGATGGAATATTTCAAGAAATGGGTACATCTTGCTTTCCAAGCCTCACCCTTCTGTTTCTGGAGATGACGGCTAAAATTTTCTATTAATATTAAAGAAGGAAATAACCCCCATGTCCAAGAGTAGAGAAATGGTTGAATGTGGACTAGCATAAGGATATTATACAACTGCTGAAGATTACATTTTCAGAGAATTTCAAAATATTATAGAAAGGTTCTCAAATTATTGAGTGATAAACTGGAAATAAAACCATTTGCAGTACACCTATGTGAGTATAGGGGTTTCCTTGGTGACTTAGATGGTAAAGAATCTGCCTGCAGTGCAGCAGACCCAGGTTCGATCCCTGGGTTAGGAAGGCCCCCTGGAGAAGGGAATGGCTACCCACTCCAGCATTCTTGTCCGGAGAATTCTATAGACGGAGGCTACAGTCCATGGGATCACAAAGAGTTGGTCATGACTGAGCAGCTAACACTTTCACCTTTCACTTTCATTTTCTATCTAACACTTTCACCTGTCACTTTCATTTTCTATCGAACACTTTCACCTTTCACTTTCATTCTCTATGTGAGTATATGTGTTTATTTAGACATATTTGCATTAAAAACACTAAGACAATCTACAGGTAGTTGATTTACACTTGAGGTTTATTGTGGCAGATACTACTGAGGGCTATTAAACCCTTCCCCCTTGCCAGCCTCCCACTATATAGGCTGGAAAAGCTAGGTATTCCTTTTCCAATTTTCCTTGTGGATAGAATTGACTGTATAACCCAGTATGGCGAATGAGATACATATATGAGAAATTGTTTCCCTTTCCGGAAAAGGACAGCACCATCAAGGAAAAGATCCTCTGTGCTGCAGTGGTCGCCCCCTTGTTATCGAACCCCTCCATCGTTTTGAATGCTAATTTGTGTCGTTCGAGCTGCGGCAGCCATTGGGACCGTGAGACAACAGTTGGAGGGTGAAACCAGAACTCTGAAGATGGTGGCAGAAAAGATTAGAAAAACCCTGAGGCTTAACCACGGTCTACTTCTAGGCCTTTTTATTTTACAAATGAATGAGATTTGTACGTACTTAGTTTTGGTGGTGCTGGGTCTTCACTGCTGCTTGTGGGGTCTCCCCGGGTGAGGGTGGAGGCCACCCTGGTTGTGGTGTGCTGGCTTCTCATTGCAGTGGCCTCTCCTGTTGTGGAGCGTGGGTTCTCGGGCTTGCAGTCTTCAGGACTTGCTGCGCCTGGGCTCAATAGTTTCTCCAGCAACACAGCTCTGTTCCTGCCTTATGTGGTTTGGGGTTCTCTGATCACCCTGGTTTTCATTTTTTTGTGCATTCTTCAGTTTGCTTCCTTCTTAATGCACAGCAGGCAGACCTGAAATTGACATTCCAGGGGTCCAACCAGAAAGAAACTGATAGCCTGCCCCCTCCTTTGTGTACTTCTTTTCTACTTAAAGTTTCTTCTTTTCTTTTTTTTTAGTTTCTTCTTTTCTACCTGCTTTTGGAGTACCCTCATCTAAGTCAAACCGCTGACTCTTTTCCAAGTGCTTTGTACCAATGGGTTTTTATCTTCTCTCTATCCGTCATCCCAAGTGTAGGACTTTCCCTTCATTCTTATTAAGTTTCCTCTTATTAAATTCAGGGTAGTATTCTAGCTTATTGAGACTTGTGGGTTCTAATTATGTATTTGCTGTTCCTTTCAGCTTCCTGTCCTCTACAAATTTGATAAGCATGACTCCTGTGTCTTCATTTCAACTCCTTGATAACAAGTGTAACCCAGATGTCAGTTGACGTCACCACGTCCTTTGAGATAGAAATAAAATTAGCTCAAGCCCTCATCACACATCCTGTGGGAAGTCGGACGCTCTCCCAAAGATCTTTGCAGACTCCCAGCACTTTGATGGCCATCTGCGGTTCCACTTTCCTCCTCTTGCTGACCTCGGGTTCACCCACATCCCACCCCTGTGGCTGCTCTGTCCTCTCAGGTTCATATGGACCAGGTCTTTTCCCTGATTTCTTTAAAGAAACAAGACATTTAGAGGTGTGGTGGATTCTGCTCAAGACTTGCAGAGATGGTGTGTGTGCATGCACACGTGTGTGTAGGGGGTGGTCCATGTATGGAACAGGTAGTCAAACAGATTTAATAGATCTCTTCTTTCTGTTCTTGAGAGTCCCCCGGTAATACTACCACTTGGACCTTCTTCCTGGGCTCCTTTCACCATGTGCTCCTCAAACTACTGAGAGAATCAAGAGTCTAGAATTTCATTAACAGCCCTTGTTCTGGCCAGGGTTGATGGAGGAGAGTATGGCATGGGGAGACAAGGGCAGACCCTGGGCAAATCTGTGAGGAGTTGAAGTTTGTCCAAGTTGTTCCCTACACTTCCTTTTAAATTAAAATTTTGGACTATATTTTATTTAACCCAAAGCAACTAAAATATTATGTCACCATATATTATGGGCTGAATCATGTTCCCCCCAATTCATGTTGAAACCCTAACCTCAGAATTGACTGTATTTGGAGATAGGGTCTTTACAGAGGTAATCAAGGTAAAATGAGGTCATCAAAGTGGGCCTAATGATCAAGGTGGGTGATCAAGGACGCCTGACTGTTGTCCTTATGAAAAGAAGGGATTTGCACACCCAACAGAGATGTCAGGAGTTATATGTGCCCAGAGAAAAGATCATGTGTAGAGTTGGCAAGAGGGCAGCCATCTATGAACCAAAGTCAGAAGCCTCAGAGGAAACAAACTCTCTGCTGGCACTTTGATCCTCGACCTCTAGCCTCCAGACAATAAATCTCTGTTGTTTAAGCCACCTAGTCTGTGATATTTTCTTGTGGCAGCCCTAGCAAATTAATGCACCATATTACTAATGTAAAAATGAAGGAGTGTAATGGGTTGTAAGGTAGTTGCCCAAAAGTTAGGTTCACATCCTAATCCTTGGGATCCACGGATGTGACCTTATCTGGAAAAAGGATCTTTGCAGATGTAATTAAATCAAGGATCTTGAAATAGCATCATTTAAAATGTCTGGGTGGGCCCTTAATCTAATGACAAATGTCCTTCTACAGAGGAGGAGAAAACACAGCCACCGAGGAGAAAGCTGTGGACTCCAGAAGCAGAGATCAGGGGGTGTGGAGCCACAAGCCAAGGAATACCTGAGCCTTCTAAGGGAGCATGGCTCTGTGAATACCTAGATTTTGGATTTCTGGCTCCAGAGCTGTGAGAGAGTAAGTTTATGTTGTTTTAATCCACCAAATCTGTGGTAATTTGTTACAGCAGTACTAGGAAACAAATATGAGAAGGTACTTTATGTTCTTTTTTCAAACTTTTGAAATGTGCTGCTGTTTTTATATGTATAACACAGTTCAGCTAAGAGTAGCTACTAAGTTCATGCTAGCTTATCTGGAAGGTGACTCCGGAGAGAGTGAGAGATGGGGGGAAGCACAAGGAAGGGGGCAGGATGCATTCTCATGCTGGCCACCCCTACCGGTACCCTTCTTTTTGTATCTCGCATACAAATCTAGTGCCCATAATGTTCAGCACTTTCCTGGTAGAAGCTGACTTCCAGGGCCGCTTATACTGGAGTCTGCTTCCAGGGCAGTGACTCTTTCATTTACCTGGAAACTCCAAACTCTCAATGAGCTGATGCCCAAAGCTGGATGGAGTGACTGGTATACTGTGAAGTTTCTTTAGTGATGTTCTCATTAACAAGGAGGCCACATCCATACTTCCCCATAATTCCTTCCCTCATGTGTTGGCTTGTTTCCACAACAAAGTACCACAAACTGAGTGGCTTAAATAACAGAAATTTTATTGTCTCAAATCTGAAATCACGGCGTTCACAGGGTCAGTTTCTCCCATGGGCTGTGAAAGAAGGATTAGTTCCAGGTTTCCCTCTTTGCCTTTTAGACGGTTGTCATCTTATATGTCTACCCTCTATGAGTATTTGTCTCTGATCAATTTTTTTCCTTTTCATAAGGACACCAGTCATATTGAGTTAGGGCTACCTTAATGATCTCACTTTAACTTGATTACCTTTGTAAAGACCCTATCTCCGAAATAAGGTACTTGAGGTTAAGACTCCCACGTATCTTTCTTCGGTGGGGACACGGTTCAGTTCATAACACCTCCTTTGATGTTTCACCTCATTATCAAACCCAGTGTCCCTGGATTTTACCTCTCATCTATGGGTCATCTTATTTCTCTAAATCTAAATTTATTTTCCTCATTTCTAAAATGAGAATAATTTCTATGTATAAATTGGTAATTGGTTTATTTTTCGCTGTGAGTTTTAGTCGGGGTTGTATTGGAAACTATAATCTGGGAAACAGCCTCTGCATAGCTTTGAGAGAACTATTCAAAAGAGGGAGGTGAAAAGCCAGTTTATATGTGAAAAAAATTTTTGGGGGGGCCTAGGGAGTATGTGCAGTCAAGCATACTTCGTGGTTAAAGATTACTGCTAGTCACAAGAAACAGATATCTCAAGTTAATGATTTTAGTTCCTTTCTGTGTATGGGAAGATGCAAGAATCTAGGTTCACTAAAATTCTTCCTGAAGTTTACATCTAACTATCTGAGAGGCCTGCTTGCCCAAAGCACAGAGCATACTGTTAATGTCTTCTTGTTGTTTTCCATTTTTTAAGTTACTTGTTTTTCTTCCATGTATATCTTTATACAGTTTTTAAAGGTTACATTCCATTTCAGTTATTACAAAGTATTGGCAATATTCCTTGTGTTGTATAATACATTCTTATAGTCAAACTTAATAGTTTGTACCTTCCACTCCCCCATGTTTATATTGCTCCCGTCCTGCCACTGGTAATTACTAGTTTGTTCTCTATATCTATGAATATGTTTCTTTTTGTTATATTCACTAGTTTGTTGTATTTTGTAGGATTCTACATATCCAGGATATCATAGAGTATTTGTCTTTGTCTGACTTATTTCACTTAGCATAATAGCCTTCAAATCCATCCATGTTGCTGCAGATGGCAAAACTTTGTTCTTTTCTATGACTGAGTAGTATTCCATAGTGTATGTGTGTGTATTGCATATATCTTCTTTATCCATTCATTTGTTGATGGACACTTAGGTTGGTTGCTTCCATACCTTGGCAATTGTAAATAATGCTGCTATGAATGTTGGGGTACATATATCTTTTTGAATTAGTGTTTATGGGTTTTTTGGGTATATAATGTAGAATGAAATTACTGGGTCATATGGCAACCCACTCCAGTACTCCTGCCTGGAAAATCCCATGGATGGAGGAGCGTGGTAGGTTACAGTCCATGGGGTCACAAAGAGTCGGACATGACTGACTGACTTCACCTCACATGGTAGTTCTATTTTTAGTTTTCTGAAAAACGTCTATTCTGTTTTCCTTTTAGTGGCTATACCAATGTACATTCCCACCAACAGTGTGCAAGGGTTCCTTTTTCTCCACATCCTTGCCAACATTTGTTACTTGTGTTCTTTTTGATAATAGCCATTCTGAAGGTGTGAGGTGATGTCTCATGTGGGTTTGACTTCAATTTTCCTGATAATTAGTGATGTTGAGCATCTTTTCATGTGCCTGTTGACCATCTGCCTCTTTGGAAAAATGTCTGTTCAGCTCTTCTGCCCATTTTTAAATTGGGTTGTTTGACTTTTTGATGTTGAGTTGTATGAGCTGTTTATATATGTTGGATAAGAAAATAATATTTGTTTTAAAGTGTTGTAGGGTTAAATGTGATAAAATATGGGAATGTGCCATACAGTTTGAGCTGATGTTATCAGCATTTTTCACCACCACCCCTGCCCTTCATATGTTCTGATCAAGGAATGGAACAGTGCCAGCTGCTCTGTGGAATCTGTCATCAGCAGTAAAATAGCCAAAGGTAGGCAATATGACATAAATTTGAGACAAACATTAAAAATTTTCAGAAGAAACTTTTTAAGGAGCAAAATAAGATAAAGCAAAACACAAAATCATAGAAACAGATGAGTGTGTAGAATACCTATTGTGATTTTAATATAAGAAGGCTGCCCCTAAACTGGTTTGGCTGAGGTGTGGCTTAGTGCCCCATTCCAGACCTTTCTCTCACTACCTCACCCATCATGGCGGGAGCCCTTGGCTGAGCTGATGGCTCAAGATAAGCCCAGTTCTCTAATCCTGAGGCTTGATTCATGGCTTCCCCACAGAAGGGACTTATCCTAGTGTGGACTGGCTCATTCCTCACTTCCTTTCCTAGATCTGGGCAAATCCCTTAGAGCCTCATGGTCCAGCCCAAGAGGGTTTCAATAGAGCCTACTCTGTGTAGACATCCTCTGTCTAGGATACTTTCTTGGGTGAATGGGAGAAGTAAAATCTTATTTCCTTAGTCACTGGGAAGTCTCAGCTCACCAGTTTTGTTGAGACTATGGTTTCAGAAATTAAAATCTCTAGAGTAGGGAGACAAGAGACAGGGTTGAGTACAGAGATAGTTGGTGAACAAGTGTTGGGGGAACTGACTGCCATGATTTTATTTAGTCATTTTTATTGAGATGAAGTTCATATAACATAAAATTAACCATGTTAAGTTGAACAATTTAAGAGTATTTAGTGCCTCCACAGTGTTGTACAGCCACCACCTCTATCTACTTCCAGCATACTTTCACCTTAAAAGGAAGACTCCCATGTATTAAGTGATCGTTCCCCTCTTCCCTCAGCTGCTGCCAACCATCAATCCTCTTTCTGTCTCTATGGATCTACCTATTCTGTATATTTTATATAAGTGGAACCATACCATTGGTGGACTTTCATGTCTGTGTTTTTTTCCACTCAGCATAATGTTTCCAAGATTTATCCATGTTGTAGCGTATATCAGTATTTCATTCTTTTTTTAATGACTGAATAATATTTCATCATATGACTAAATCACCGTGAATTTATTTTGCTAAGTGGAATATGCAAACAGTATCAGAATGGATTTCCTCTGGAGAAGCTATATTGGGGAAGAGAAAGTGAAAGGAAAGTGAAATGGTGACTTATTGAGAGAATGTTTGAGAAAAATTACAGTTGTTTAAAAAAGACTTTCATGAAGTTTTCAGTGTGTGGTATAAGACGGAAATCTTTTCTTGTCTTCTTGTGAAATCTTCATTGAAATATTGATGCCACTAATGTTTGTGGCCTTGGATCTATTTTTTCTGACATGAAAAATTGCTGAGTGCAACCTCAAGGTATGATCAGGGCAAGAGTTGAAGCTACTTAAGCCAGTCCCAGGTGATCTGGTTACCTGACTTCAACAGTTTGGAGTTAGAATCTGACTTTCCTCTGGAAGGTGTCTAAAGCTTTAGCATCTCAGTAGAGTCAGTATAGATGGTGATTCTGCTGCAGTCTACGTCCAGCCTGCTTGAGAACTGAGCCCAGCTTTGGCTTAACAAAATATAACTTTGCTGCTAAACAACAACAAAATTTCATCATGAGTCAGCTGATCTCCTAATTGGATTTTCATTTTAAGCCTCTGTAATTTCACCTCTCTTCCCTACTCTCAGCCCCAGTATAAAATACCAAGTGGTGGTGAGGACACCTGATAAGACCTCACATGAAGAAGGACCTTCCTGAAAGCCTTGGGCTGCTTCACTTTATTCCCTGAGATAAGTTAGAGAAGAAAAGAACTGACTTTCTCACTTAGATCCGATCATGGGTAAATTCAACATATCAAAAAAGCACAAACTTTTGGCCAGCATGAAGGTTTTCTTAAGCTGATTAGGTGCCTGGCATTCAGAGTCATTTAGTGCCTATTGTACAAAATGAATAAGAACGTGCTGAACTTCAGCTGCTTACCAGAACAAATAAAATTATAAATTACTAGGCAAATAGCATCACAAGAAATAAGGCTATTTCCCTAGGGGAACCTAGAAACCTGTGATTCAGAGCACTGAGCCCAGAGACTCATTCAAATCTGAAGAACACGTAACAGATTACAAACAGGTCAGAATCCAGAAAATAGGGCCGCCCTTCCCCAGCTTCTTCCTCTTGTCTACCACATCTGGAACACACCAGTTCTGACGGTGTGTTTCCTTAGGATTGACTTGAAAGGCAATAACCTTACAGCATTTGACTTTTATTAGCCAAGCTAGTCCATCTAGAATATACAAAAAGACATGGGAAACTGCATCCAACTCCACCTTCCCAACCCTAATTTCCTTTCTGTCTATTCAGTTAATAGATCTCAAGAGATTACTTGAAGACAGTATGTTCAGAAGCTCTCAATTTTGTGCATTCTGTTTAAAACCTTTCCCTTCCCTGATCCAAAGTATCACTTTTCCACCCAAAAGCAACTATTAAAGTTGGCTGTGGCTTTTCTTTAAAAAGAAAGAGGAATTATATCTCAACAGAAAAGAAAAAAAAAGCCCCATCACTTTGCAGTTGTTCAGCTCAGTTCACATGGGACTCTTTCTTGTTGTGATAGTATATTAGTAATTAAAATCTGTCCTTGCTGCTTAAAACAAAAAAAGAGGAATGAGATGGAAGCAAGAGTAGGGCAGAGAGGGGCACATGGCTTGGAACGTAGTGAAGACAAGTGTGGCCAGTATGAACCTAGAGAAAGCAAGGTTATATCTACCCCACACATTCCAGTCTCTCCTTTCCAGGGCTACCTGCCTCTGAGCATGGAGAAGAGGCATGAATGTCTGTCACAGAGTTCGTGAGTGTGGTGTGGTGGTTTAGTCGCTAAGTCATGTCCAACTCTTGTGACCCCATACATGGTAGCCTGCCAAGCTCCTCTGTCCGTGGGATCTCCCAGACAAGAATACTGGAGTGGGTTGTCATTTCCTTCTCCAGGGGATCTTTCTGATCCAGGGATTGAACCCGCATCTCCTGTATTGCAGGTGGATTCTTTACTGATAAACCACCAGGGAAATTTGTGAGAGTCACACCTAAAGGGTCATCTTGGAATACTGATGTTGATATTCCAGACTCGTTCTTTGAGATACCCTGTCCCAGCTACTGTATATTTGTTCCATCATGTTCTTAGGTCTTTGTTCAAATGTCATTGCCACAGAGAGTTCCAGACTTCCTAACTCCCTGGCACCTCCATTTAAAAAAACAAATGTAGTTGATTTACAATATTAGATTCAGGTGTACAGCATTGTGATTTAGTATTTTTACATTATACTCCATTGAAAGTTACTATAAGATAATGGCTATAATTCCTTGTGCTATACAGTATTTCCTTGTTGCTTATATTTTACACATGGTAGATTGTATTTCTTAATCCCATACTTGTAATTTTGCTTCTCCTCCATTCCCTCTCCCTTTGATAACCAGATATCTGAGTCTGTGTGTTTTGCATATACATTCATTTGTATTGTTTTTTCGATTCCACAAATAACTGATACTATTCAGAATTTGTCTTTATCTGACTTATTTCACTAAGCGTAATATTCTCTAGTTGCAGAGATTTTAACAGCACCACCTAGATGGTGGCATTTTAAAAAAATGATTCTTAAAATTCTATAGTACTTTACAATTTTCAGCAATTTCATACACATGATTTCATTTAATTCCATAATAACCTATTTTCCCTCTACTCCTATATTGCCCCAACCACCCCTCTCCCCACGGGTAAGCTCTGGTTTGTTCTCTATATGGGTGAATCTGTTTCTTTTTTGTTATATTCACTAGTTTGCTGTATTTTTTAGATTTTACATATCACAGACATCATATCTTATTTGTCTTTCTCTGACTTGTTTAACTTAGCATAATCTCTTCCAAGTCCATCTATGTTGCCACAAATGGCAAAATTGCATTTTTAATGGCTAAATATAGTATTCTGCTGTATATATGTACCTCATCTTCTTTATCCATTCATCTGTTGATGGACACTTACATTTCTTCTGTGTCTTGGCTATTGTAAATAATGCCACTATGAACACGGGGGTGCATGTACCTTTTTGAGTTAGTAGGGGCTTTTGGGGTGTATACTCAGGAGTGGATTTATTGGGTCATGTGGTAGTTCTGGAGACCCAGGTTCAATCCCTGGGTCAGGAAGAGTCCCTAGAGAAGGGATTGGCTCCCCACTCCAGAATTCTTGCCTGGGGAATTCCATGGACAGAGAGCCTGGCAGGCTGCAGTCCACGGGGCTACAAAAGGTTGGACATGACTGAGCGACTAACACTTTCGCCTCACTTTCACGGTATTTCTGTCTTTAGTTTTCTGAGAAACCTCTGTGCTGTTTTCCACAGTGGATGCACCAATTCACACCCCCCCTCCCAGTGTCTGAGGGTTCCCTTTTCTCCACATTGTCACCAACACTTGTTATCTGTTGGCACCTTCATTTTCTCTGCACTTTGACTTATTTGTTGATTATCTCCCTTTCTCCCCTAGAATATAGGCTCCCCGAAGGCAGGGGTTTTGTCTCTTTTGTTCACTGCTCTATTCTCATCACTTAATTGGTGCCTGAAACACAGTATATACTGACTAATCATTTGTACAATGACTGAATGAATGAAGGTCCTCCTAAAGCTCCTTTCCTTGGGAGGAAGGACATATCTTCCTATCATCAGCATGTTTTAAGGAGTTTATCATCTAGGGCCCGTAAGTTACTTTTGTTATTTATTGTAACAATCTCAGGCAATGCTTTTAAGACATATTTATTTTCTGGATGAAACTAACAGGACTATAGGAGACTCACTTGATCATTTAGCACTCTTTCACTGAACAATTACTTGATTTTGTTTTCTATCCTGACAGATCTTTATGATTCTCTATCATTGTGCTTAGTCATGTTTGACTCTTTGTGACCCCATAGACTGGAGTCCACCAGGTTTCTCTGTCCATGGAATTCTTCTGGCAAGGATACTGGAGTGGGTTGCCATTCCCTTCTTCAGGGGATCTTCCCAACCCAGGGGTCAAACCAGGGTCTCCTACATTGCAGGCAGATTCTTTAGCACTGAGCCACCAGGGAAGCCCTCCTTATGATTCTAACAGAAAATTAGAACTGAG
The DNA here is from genome assembly GCA_006410875.1 of Neotragus pygmaeus. Classification (NCBI taxonomy): domain Eukaryota; kingdom Metazoa; phylum Chordata; class Mammalia; order Artiodactyla; family Bovidae; genus Neotragus; species Neotragus pygmaeus. The sequence goes on from SJYV01014911.1 coordinate 364,145, forward strand.
GCTTCAGTTTTACAATTCATAAGAGTTAATGGTGTGCACTTTCTCCATTCTGATGTTCCCCCTAAGAACCTGGAAGTGGATATGTGCTTCCACTCTAGGAAGCATATAGATCTTGCTCCCCAGCTCTGTAGCTCCTGTTTGATGCAGAAACTAAATGATACCGAAAAAGTATCCCTAAACTAAGAAATGGGGGTTATAATTTTCAACACCTTAATTCTTAGACAGTAGAAACATATTGGGAAAAGGCAATTGGCACCCCACTCTAGTACTCTTGCCTGGAAAATCCCACGGATGGAGGAGCCTGGTAGGCTGCAGTCCATGGGGTCGCAAAGAGTCAGACACGACTGAGCAAATTCCCTTTCACTTTTCACTTTCATGCATTGGATAAGGAAATGGCAACCCACTCCAGTGTTCTTGCCTGGAGAATCCCAGGGATGGCGGAGCCTGGTGGGCTGCCATCTATGGGGTCACACAGAGTTGGACACAAGTGAAGTGACTTAGCAGCAACAGCAGCAGAAACATATTACACCCTCTTGAAAAGGGACTAGTTGTATGGGAGTCATGTCCCAAATAGCTGGATGGACTGACGCTTTATTCCATTGCCCAAGTAAACAGTCCCGTCTCCTGGTAAATCCAATAGTATGGGCTTTCTCTGTTTTGAACTCTCTCTGCTTGCTCCCTCTCCCAGGCCTGGCTAGTGAAAGCTGGAGTCCCCATTTTAGGTGGCTTCCTGATTTTTATTCCTTTTAAGTGTTCTCCAGGGGAGAGAGCTTTATAGGGAGATGAAATCTATGTGGTGTCAGCAGAATCCAGTCCCAGATGACCCTACACTGAAAGAATTGGATCAGGCAGGTGTTGTGATGTGTCTGCTTCACTTAGTGTCTGATAGATCAGATGTCTCACATCTGAAACCATCAGCACGAAGTCCAGATGTGATCTTCACTCAGGATTCCTGAACTCATCTTCTCGAAATCTTATAAAACTACCCAACCTTTAGTACACTAAGCCAGCCAAAGTAAGTAAACAAGGAAAATCAAAGCTCCTTAGAAATGCTTTGGGCTTCCCTGGTAGCTCAGCTGGTAAAGAATCCCTCTTCAGTGCAGGAGACCCCGGTCTGATTTCTGGGTCAGGAGGATCCCCTGGAGAAGGGTTAGCTACCCACTCCAGTATGCTTGGGCTTCCCTTGTGGCTCAGACAGTAAAGAATCTGCCTGCAATGTGGGAGATCTGGGTTCTATCCCTGAGTTGCGAAGATCCCCTGGAGAAGGAAACGGCAACCCACTCCAGTATACTTGTCTGGAGAATTCCATGGACAGAGGNTAGATTATTATATAGGGAAACATCAAAGTATGTGATAGTTTAATAGTATTTTGAACTATACGAGGTAGGAAAATTAATGAATACATACATTGTTTATGATGGAAAATTGACACAAGGTCTTTGAAATGAAATTTCTCAATATATATAAAGTACACCCTTTGACCAGAAATGCCATCTAAAATTGTAGCCTACACTTGTACTTGTAGAAGCCAAACAATAGTAGCTAAATGTCTATCTACTTGTTTCTTATTATACACACATATGGTTGAATGCTATTNTTTGAAATGAAATTTCTCAATATATATAAAGTACACCCTTTGACCAGAAATGCCATCTAAAATTGTAGCCTACACTTGTACTTGTAGAAGCCAAACAATAGTAGCTAAATGTCTATCTACTTGTTTCTTATTATACACACATATGGTTGAATGCTATTAAAAAAAGAAGCTGTTAAAATGAATGAGCCTATATTCATTCATCCAAGAAATAATTGTATGTGCTTATTATGTTCAAGCAGTGTTCTAGGTGCTAGGATACAACAGTCAACACAGAATCCCATCATGGAGTGATGCTCCAGTGTAAAGTTTAAGTTTTCCACTTATTGACATACAACAATGTTCAATATATATTGTGAATTGACAAAACCTAAGGAAAAGAATCGTATGCATTTTTAGATATGTGAGTGAGTGGATGTGAATTATTGTAGTGCACAGACTGTCTATTTTCTGGATGCTTACCCTAGAAATTGCTATTTGGTCACCTGCCTCTGGATGGTTCCAGGATAAGAGAAAAACTTGTTTATCACNGGCTATCCACTCAACTATGCAACTTGAACAAATGTCTTATTACCCTCTTTGAATCTGTTTTTATCCTTTGTCAAAAGGATAAAAGATCTGGGGACACAGTTACAAGGTAAGTGATAGAGTGGAAACTATGACTGTTACTTGGAATGTCCAGAAATACGTACATTTGAATGACATAGGCAGGTAGTATGATTTGGGATCATCCACATACATATCCACATTTTTCTAAAGAAAATGAATCAGCCTGTCTTTAACCTTATTTCTAGGGATACTTCCCTGGACAGAGCCTTAAAACAATTAAATCCAAAGTTGTCCAGACCAAACTGGTTGCCTCTAAGCCCCAGAAACTACACAGAGCCAGAAGGCTCCCCTGCTGCCTTGTTGAGCTTTCATTTCACATGGACACTTTGAGTTGGGTGAGAACATGGATACCAGACACAAAAAGGCATGGCCTACTAGGATTGTGTTGCTACTGCTGTTGCTGCTAAGTCGCTTCAGTCGTGTCCGACTCTGTGCCACCCCGTAGATGGGAGCCCACCAGGCTCCCCTGTCCTTGGGATTCTCCNTGAGAACATGGATACCAGACACAAAAAGGCATGGCCTACTAGGATTGTGTTGCTACTGCTGTTGCTGCTAAGTCGCTTCAGTCGTGTCCGACTCTGTGCCACCCCGTAGATGGGAGCCCACCAGGCTCCCCTGTCCCTGGGATTCTCCAGGCAAGAACACTGGAATGGGTTGCCATTTCTTCCTCCAAAGCATGAAAGTGGAAAGTGAAAATTGAAAGTGAAGTCGCTCAGTCATGTCTGACTCTTAGCGACGGCATAGACTGTAGTCTACCAGGTTCCTTGGTCCATGGGATTTTTCAGGCAAGAGTACTGGAGTGGGGTGCCATTGCCTTCTCTTAGGATTGTGCTCTTACACTCCAAAAGACTCCCAGTTCTCCCTAGTTTTGGAAGACCATATTCTTTTGAGATGTAAGATTAGTCTGTTTTTCCTGTAATGGAGAAAGATGATATTGAATTGTCATCTTTCCCAGCTAACTATGTTACCCATGGTGGTTATTTGGAGAGTGCCACATGTGAACCCCTTTGTAATGCAGAACCNGGCTGCAGTCCATGGGGTCGCAAAGAGTCAGACACGACTGAGCAAATTCCCTTTCACTTTTCACTTTCATGCATTGGATAAGGAAATGGCAACCCACTCCAGTGTTCTTGCCTGGAGAATCCCAGGGATGGCGGAGCCTGGTGGGCTGCCATCTATGGGGTCACACAGAGTTGGACACAAGTGAAGTGACTTAGCAGCAACAGCAGCAGAAACATATTACACCCTCTTGAAAAGGGACTAGTTGTATGGGAGTCATGTCCCAAATAGCTGGATGGACTGACGCTTTATTCCATTGCCCAAGTAAACAGTCCCGTCTCCTGGTAAATCCAATAGTATGGGCTTTCTCTGTTTTGAACTCTCTCTGCTTGCTCCCTCTCCCAGGCCTGGCTAGTGAAAGCTGGAGTCCCCATTTTAGGTGGCTTCCTGATTTTTATTCCTTTTAAGTGTTCTCCAGGGGAGAGAGCTTTATAGGGAGATGAAATCTATGTGGTGTCAGCAGAATCCAGTCCCAGATGACCCTACACTGAAAGAATTGGATCAGGCAGGTGTTGTGATGTGTCTGCTTCACTTAGTGTCTGATAGATCAGATGTCTCACATCTGAAACCATCAGCACGAAGTCCAGATGTGATCTTCACTCAGGATTCCTGAACTCATCTTCTCGAAATCTTATAAAACTACCCAACCTTTAGTACACTAAGCCAGCCAAAGTAAGTAAACAAGGAAAATCAAAGCTCCTTAGAAATGCTTTGGGCTTCCCTGGTAGCTCAGCTGGTAAAGAATCCCTCTTCAGTGCAGGAGACCCCGGTCTGATTTCTGGGTCAGGAGGATCCCCTGGAGAAGGGTTAGCTACCCACTCCAGTATGCTTGGGCTTCCCTTGTGGCTCAGACAGTAAAGAATCTGCCTGCAATGTGGGAGATCTGGGTTCTATCCCTGAGTTGCGAAGATCCCCTGGAGAAGGAAACGGCAACCCACTCCAGTATACTTGTCTGGAGAATTCCATGGACAGAGTAACCTGGCGGGCTACAGTCCATGGGGTCACAGAGTCGGACATGACTGAGTGACCTTCACACTCACACTTCACATAAGCACATTATTTTCTACATAAAAGTTCACTCTTCATGCGAATTTTCTGTAAAGCTTCCCCCGTGATATAATATGCCTGGCAGCTAAGCCAGAAAGATAGGTAGAAAAGCATGCTCGCTCGCAATGCATCCTCTACGCATTTGGAAGGAATTCTCAGAACCCAGCTTTCAGACCGTGCTAGCAGTTGGTTCCCCTCTGACAGTTCTGTAGCTCCTGAGGGAACAGAACAAAGTGGGTGGGCTTCTTGGGGCTGCTCCCCAGCTTGCTGTACTTCTGTTCTTGCAAGTCCCAGGGAGGGAGGCCCACTGGTTTAGTCTACGTCTTATGCCCCCTGGAAGGAGAACAGATGCTGCATAGGTAAAAATCAAAGCATGTCCACCATAGGATACACTGGAGAAGAGGTGAAGAAGTTTAAAATTAAGGATATGAAAATTCTTGGAAATACTACCATGTAGATACTACCAGCTTGTAATATTTTTGTTGGTATTTTTCCAATTTCTTAACCCTCATGTGAAATTTTACACAAACAGTCATCCCTGTGCCTACCTCACTTTCTTAATCTCAACCTGTCTCTTATCCAGAATTTTACAAATGCTGCTTACCCCTCTGATGTCTTTCCTCATCACTTCCTTGGACACAGTGTTCCTCCAAGATCCATCAGGAAAAGCCAGGTGGTTTTTAGCTTTGTTTCTTTAAATTTCCAATCTGTCCTGGCTGATATTTTAAATAAAATACAATAAAATTAATTACCAGGAAAACCAATGTTTAGAACAAAGTACATTCCCCAATTTTTAATGATCAGATTCAATAGACATAAAATTATTTTCCCCAAATGTTATAAAAGTTTCTAAATGTTTACTTCTCAATTTCTGTAACTACTCAAGGAAGACTGTTAACATATGGACTTAGCTGATACTTTGAGTAGCTTTGTTCTAGATGATTCTGACCCTCTCTTTCATTCTCAGCAAAGATATCTCTTCTTCCACAAAGTCTTCCTGACAGCTTTCCTCCAACCCCCATTCAGCTAGATGGTCTCACAGAATTCTGTGTGTCTTCTTATTAAAGCACCCACCAGTCAAACTCTGTCCTAGTGGATAAGGGGTGCTTCTGGTTATCTCCGAATGTCAACCTCTTACAAAAGTTCAAGGTTCCAAAGCCAACAGGGCCACCACAATCCCTTCAGCAAGCCATTCACTGGAAGGAGTTAAATCTATGTAGATCTATTTGTATAAGCAAAAAAAAAGAAATGCTGTGTGTCAGTAAATTTAAGATGCCATGAATTGTAAGATGCATACCTACTGATGTGAAAATAAGAATTGTAAGACACATCCAGGTTTCAGAAATGTTAAAGTGTGGATGAAGAGGTGTCTGAACCAATGAAGTGAAGTCGTTAAAATCTCAGTCTTCTGTCTTTTGAGTAACAAAAATCTTAATTGTCTCTGTGAAGAGAAAGGTTTGTAGAAAGGGTGAATACTCACAGGAGGCATACTTACGTTTCTGATTGTGAATAACCCTGACAGAGAGGTTACTGTGGCTTCTTTTAATTTTTTGTCGTAGTGTCACCAGTCTGTCCTTCATTCTTTCAAATTGTGTATTTACTTGGTGTTCTTATTTCCTCATCCTCATTCTATCTCTCAGGTAAGTGGAGCCCAGGGTGGTTGAGGAAGTTACTCAAGATGCTGCGGTAAGTGACTCAGTGGGAAATGGAATTTCTGTTCTCCTTAACCCCAGGTTATATTGCCTAGAGCTCTGCTGGGACGGTTACCCTGTGAGGCAGTTCAGGACTTAATTAACTGGACAGGCCTGGTCCCGACTTCATTGTTTTCTTCTTTATAGGGATGACTTATGAGTAAGGGCTATGACTGAGGAATCTGTATTGCTTGGTCTGGGAAACAATTTATTTTAAAAGCTCATAGATTGACCTGTGACTATTATCCATATTCCAGGACTAAAACAAAGCTGTAACTATAGGCTCCAGTGATACATAAACATGAGTCTATGTTAATTTGAATGTCAAAGGATCCAGAAATCTCCCCATGGCCAAATTTTATGTATATTTTGGTCACTTATGACAACTGGTCTTATAACTTCTTTTACCTACTGGAGATCATTGTGAGGTAATTAAAGTGTATTTTTTGTATATTAAAATATCTGTTAACTAGGATGATTTGAGATTTATCCAACTTGATCCAAAATCAAGTTTGGCCGGGGTGTGGGTAATCCATTCATACTGGGGATATATACGTGTGTGTGCTCAGTCACTCAGTCATATATGACTCTTTTGCAACCCCATGGAGCCCACTGGGCTCCTCTGTCCATGGGATTCTCCAGGCAGGAATACTGGAGTGCGTTGCCATTTTCTTCTCTGAATCTAAAGGTATACATATTTCCTTAGTATATCAACTCTGTTTTTTATTTGTCAAGCAAGAGAAACAAATTTTGACTAAGAAACAGAAAAGGCATTTATGTGATGACTGTGGAGTAACTCGCAGAACCAGGAAAGTTAAAAAAGTAGACTTAGAACATGCAGAAATTCTGAAGTTTGAGCAGAAGCGTGCCCTAAGCAGCAGAATTGATGGATGCTATCTTAGTAGGAGAAATCAACTCCAGCAGTCATTTTGTCACTTTGTTCAAAAGTCAGATTCCGGAGAGAAAACATATAAATAACCCAGCTTGAGTGAGACCTGTTCTTGGCTGGGAGTGAGCAAGGCACCATGATTGACCAAGGACAGACGGTAGTTCCCTAGGGTAAAAACAGGATACTGTTTCCAGAAGGATGCAAGGACCAGTGGGTGAGGAATCTTACTCTCTGCACTCCAAGTACCAGCCTCCTTGACCAGCCATGCTGGGGTATGCCCTTGGGCTCAGCCCCTTACTGTCTACTTTTCACAGCCTCTCCCCTTTCTGTGTTAGACCCCATGCTTCCTAAGAGATCTAAGTCAGTTCACACAATAGCTCCTGCAGTAGTCACGGCTCTATTAAAGGGCCTGGTCGGCCAGCCCTGCCCAGTGTCCTCAGTTCTCAGCATGCTCAAGTCATCAGAAGGGCTCCCACGACCCTGTGAGCACAGGCTGATGGGCTCATGAGGTTTGCAGGTGCAGCGCTCTTCACTTAGGTCCTCTGGCCAGTGTTCCAGTTAAAATAAGAAAACTGGGACTAAGTCCAGTGACATCCCCACAGCCCCTTAAAACGTTTTTATGTTCTTCATTTGTGACTGTCTGGCTTCTTAGAATATAGAGAAACCCTTGCTTTACCCAAGGTGGCCTTCCTGGCAGGTGACTCTTAGAATTACTCATTTAAACAATGTCTAATTAACGCCCAATGGCAGGAACAGCGCCACGGGTTAATATTTAACCAACTGGAATGGTAACTGTGTGTACGAGGTTTAGTAACAGATTGCTGTGATGTTCTCCGCCTCGTCAGCATCCCTGGAGTCTCCCTGCCTCCTAGGTTGCATTCTCTGCTTGCCTCCCTGCCCCCACTCTCAAACGAATAACCGGAGGGGAATCATGGGAGGCAAAGTCTCAAGCCCTGACCTGCTAACCAAAGGCGTAGCTGAATTTAAGTTTAATATTTACTCAGCCAGGAAATGCTCTAATTAAGACTAGCTCTCTAAATCTTAAAGCCCCACCCTGAAAGGGCAGAAAAAGATTACTCATCCCTCAGGGCAGAGCCCTTTGGGAAAGCACTTTTCTGCCCTACACCCAGATGTCTCAGAGACGGACTTAGGCCGATCTTCCTTTCAAGCTCAAGTAAGAGCATAACAGGGATGGTGGATTGAATTTTCGTGGGATGTCCATTGGCCTTCCAAATAAAAGCTGGCTGTGTAGATCTCTGATCCCAGATAACAAAAAAGGGAATGGCCAAATATCTGGAGCAAAAAGGAGATTTTCGGTCTAGGTGAGCAGTTTAGTAAGAGCAGGAGTCTGACGGCCTGGATCAGATCCTGGTTTCACCATCCTTTCTTGGGTAAACTTTCTTGGGTGACTCAGTCCTCTAAGTTTTCATTTCCTCAGGGTTAAATTGTAATAGCAACATCTACTTCATGGGATTGGTGCTTAGAGAATGTCTGATTTGATCATTAATTTGATCATTTATGCAATAATTCATTCAAATAATATGCCAAACATCCAAAATGTACCAAATAAAGTGCAATGTAATGATGATACAGGAAACTGTTCCTTTCCTGAAGGAGCACGCAACTTAGTAGGGAAATGTATAAATTATTCCTCTTTGTTGTAATAATTGCAATCATAAATATATGAACTCAAGTGTTATTAATGTGCAGAAAGGAAGCTCTTTCCATGGAAAATTTTAGGAAAGTTTCATGATGACGCTTAAACTGAGTATTTTTTTTAAAGAAGAGAAAAGAGGAAAAGTTATCCCGGAAACTTTTGAACATTATGAACAGGAGAACATCAATGAGAAAAAGCCTGGTGTGTTTGGAAAACAACAGAAAATTTGGTTAGAGTGTGGGGTGGGCATGGTAGGTAATGAGGCAAGGATGTTATGGGCCATATCAAGACATTTGACTTATATGTTGCATGATTAGATTTCCATTTAGGATGATAGTTCCTATAGTAATACAAAAGGGAATGAATAAAGAAGACACCAGAACCCAGAAGAACAGAGAGAAGACTATGACCACAGTCTAGGCAGGAAATAAAGAGGAGTCAGCTCAAGGTCATGGCAAATGATGAGAAGGAGATGAAGGCAGAATTAAGAGATATTTAGATGGGTACTCTTATCTAGTCTCTGCATAACATCACTATGAACAAGTCACTTCTTCTGCTCCTGGTTCCTTACATGCAAAAATTGTGTTAAGAAAGGATTTATGAAAAAATATCTGGAAAGGTTGAGTGTTTCAGAAGAATATTTATAATGATTTTTGGAGGGGTAAGGATTCATAAAGGTTTAGTCACAAATATATTGCCAAGAGGGTTTCCTCAGTGACTGAGCAGTAAAGAATCCGCCTGCAATGCAGGAGCCACAGGAGCTGCAGGTTTTATCCCTGAATTGGGAAGATTCCTCTGGAGGAGGGCATGGCAATCCACTCCAGTATTCTTGCTTGGAGAATCCCATGGACAGAGGAGCCTGGCGGACCACAGTCCATAGGGTCGAAAAGAGTTGAACATGACTGAAACAACTTAGAACGCAGCAGCACACACTACTGAGAATCTGTTAGGCAGATCTTCCAACTACCTCCCACACATGAATATTTTATTTAAATTTGATTCTCCCTTTTTTATCTTTTTGTTGTTTTCCCCTTCTTTCCTCTTTCCTTTCCTTCCTTTCTCCTTTCCTTCCTTCCTTCTATCCATCCTCAATCTCAGTAATTTTAAATAGAGGGTTTCTTGGCCTGTTCCAGTCTCTTTGTTAGTTAGGATTCCTGGTTGCAAGTGACAGAAACCAACCAGCATAAGTAAGGAGGATGAGGAAGAGGGGGGAGAGAAATTAACTAGCTTGTGTAGCTGGGACTGAGAAGATCAGGGACTAAGCTAGTCTCAGCTAGATTCAGGAAGTCAAACACAGATGCCATGGACCAACTATTGTTCCCAAAGTGATGGAATACTCTAACTTGGCAGACCTGGGTCATAAACTCATGTCTGTGGTCAGGAGGACTGGATCAGTTACCAAAACAAGGGTATGTGTGAAGATTTTACAACAAAAGAAAAATATGTGACTGTAGTCCGCTACATGAAAGAACCAGCCAATGAGAATGATAGCAGCCCTTGTTCTGTGCTCTTTGATACACAATAAGGATATTACAGAAATACATTTTCTTTGCTAAAAATCCAGATACTGTAAAGATAAACAGTGTTCTCTGAGTAATTAGTTGAAAAGATTGTACTAAAATCCTGTGCTGTGAGGTGACATCAGCCAAAGTGAACCCACATTTTCATTTTCGGCTTGCTGTTAATGTCACCCAAACTCTTGGGGAGTCTACAGTTCATATTCTGGCTAAAAAATACTCAAAAGTCTGTCACTTCCTGAGTATATGTGATATCTGTGTCAAGTGACAGTGAAGTTCTGGGGACCTATAGAGTGAGCCATCTCCACATGGAATTATATAGACAAGAACACTAGAGTGGGTTGCCATTTCCTCTTCCAGAGAATCTTCCTGATACAGAGATGGATCTCTCATCTCCAGACTCCTTGTTCTTGCCAGGAAAATCCCATGGGCAGAGGAGCTTGGCAGGCTACAGTCCATAGGGCCACAAAGAGTCGGACATGACTGAGCACGCGTGTGCGCGCACACACACACACACACACACACATGATATCTGAGTGCTGGGAATATTATAGAATAGTGTGCTTCTATGCACTTCCCAACTGTGTTCAGTGAAGTCTTATTGGGAGCTTGAAATCAGCTGTGGTGGGAGTATTTACATCATGGAAATAGGCAAATGCTACACACTAGGGCTTTTTATTTTTATTTCAGAGGGTTGGTGGTTAAACATTTACCAGCATACTAGCATGTACATGCATGCACGCACATACATACACACACACCCTCCCCCAGTGTGGACTTTTTGTATGCTTTTTAGCACAAATAACATCTCCTATGTCTCAGCATCACGTGTCAAGGAAAACCTTGTCATGCATCAAGATATTGTGGTATATGCATCATTCACAATTGAAGTTTCTTATCAAGATACTTATCAGCTTACTGAGGCAAGTAGAGAAACTACTAGACATCAGTGTTTAGATTTCTCCCTCAACTCCCTTTTAGGGATTCCACTGAGAGGTTTGTTCTTAGTAGCTCAGTCATTTCTGACTCTTTGTGACCCCATGGACTGTAGCCTGCCAGGCTTCTCTGTCCATAGAATCCTCCAGGCAAGAATACTGGAGTGGGTTGCCATGCTCTCCTTCAGGGATCTTCCTAACCCAGGGATCGAACCCAGGTCTTCTGTATCACAGGCAGATTCTTTACCATCTGAGCCACTAGAGAAACCCTCCATTGAGAGAGGCCTCACCCAAATAAGATTCCTACATCTACTCTTAAGTGTAGCATTTCTTTTTCTGTTATAAAACCACATTTAAGAACATTGCTGGCACGGAACCAGAAGTCTTGCCAATTTCCCAAGTCCTTGAAAGAGTAATCACTTAGTAGCCAAGGATAAATTTACATTGGATGACTTTTTTGGCCTTTCTTGCTGACAGAAATGTATTTATGAATTCAGTACCTTCACTGTCCTATTATTTACTTGCTTTGTAAAATTAAGCCAAGCATCAGCTCAAAATAGAACCAAATCCTGAATAAGTACTGTTTTAAGGCTGATGTAATTTCTTGCTTTTTTTGCAAGCTGCAGTTGAACGTACATATCTAACAGGCCAGCTCTATACAGGAGGCTAGCCAATGGTTTAGACTTTTAATCTACTTAATGAGATAAAAGTTAGGCATAATTAAATATCTTTGCCATTGAATCTCTCAATGCAATAAGCAAATGACTGAATTAAATCCATCCAGGGGATAAATAAAAATATTTATCAAAGTAGTGATTTTGAGGGAATAGCTCTCCTTCCAGTCAAACTCAAAATGGCTTGGTGCTTTGGCCACATGCCTGAAAAATACATAACAATTTTAGCATATTCTTAGTAACAGCAGTCATAAAGAGTAAATGGAAAGATGAATTCCCTCATCTTAGTCTTCTGTGAGTCCCAGGATTTTCCTTTTTAAAAAAAATTTCCATATTGTCCTATATGCTTTCTGGAAGAATGTTGGGAGGCCTGAAGCAGTACATATCTTGGAACAGCAAGGGTCAAGCATTCTAACTTTGACACACTGAAGATTTTCCTCCATCTGATCAACTAAAAGCATAACTGAGGACAAAGATTATTTGCTCCCAGAAGAAGAAAGTGCTCAGCTTCAGATGACAGGGATCCCCATGGTCAGTGAAAGAGTTCTGCTGCCTTAAATCCTAGCCAGAACCTCTGCTCCGATGTCCTGGTTCCAGTTCAACATGGGATTTTCAATGTTGGTGACGGCTTACATCACCTTTTGATCTTTACCTGGAAAGACAAGTGGGAACAGCTACCTGGGCAAACATACCTTTGCATCCCGGCTCACTGCTGTTCTCTTCTGCCTGTTGACCAGAAAATAATTCATCTACCTGCTATCTAGTACAATAAACCAGACTGACAGGATTCCATGCAGATAATTCCCTAAGGTAGTCCGTACTATGTCTGAGATCAGGGACATGAAACCGAAAGGAAGGGAGTGAGTGAAGGCACAGGAGTGGAAAGGGGCTGGTAACCAGAGCCCTGTGTAAAGTGAATCACATGGTGTCATGTGCTGGTAAAAGCAATTCCCATTAGCTGCTCTGATGCCCTGACTCTAATGTCCCAGAGGTTTCCTCTAACCTAAAGCTTTAGTCCTACGGGCAAATTTGTTTGCTGTTAGAAATAGGAAATGGACGTGAGAATGGTGGTCAAGAGATCTTTCCTCATCTCCACCACTCTTTCTTTATACAAGTAAATGTATGTGTGTGTGTTCACATGTATGTGTATACCTATAAACACACATGCATGTACACAAATACACATGTACACATAAACCTACACTTGTATGTCTATATGTGTAAGTCCTGATATCAGCATGTTTCTGACCATGTTTTGTTTTTAACAGACATTTTTCTGGATCTCTGCTTTCAGAACATGGTATGTGTTTGAATTGTGACCTATGTTCTGTGATCTTTCACCTCCATGTTTATTTTGAGGCATTAATCCTTGGCATTAAGTTTTAAATATTCTACATGTTAAATTCCATCAGTATGTTCCATGTAACAGAACTTGTATGGGTCCAATATCCATAAAGACAGTGTTTGCTTAAGAATAGATTCTGTTTCCTTGTTGACTCACTTTGAGCCCTAGAGAGTGGAATGTCTTGCTCTCAGAGGCTTCCTGATAATCATCAGAGTTGCCCTGTTTGACTAGGAGGATGGGGAGTGGACACAGGAAGACTATAGTACTTAAGCTGTGACAACCAAGTCAAGCCCTTTCCTTGGCTCAAACTAAGAGACAGTCTTCTGTGAGAAAATGCAAGCGTAGAAACTTTCAGTGAGACCAAGAGGAAGCAGAGGCAAGTCCGTGAACCATAAATGCTAGGGAGGGCCAGGCAGAACTGAGCTGGGCCTGAGACCACGGGCTCCTTGGGTGGGAGCAAGTGGAAATCTATGTGGCTGACATGGGCCCGGAGGTTCTCCATGGCTATGAGCTCCTTTGTCTAGACCAGTGGACATCGCTGCCCCTCTCCTGAGTCCTGAGATGCTCATGAACTGGGGGCTGAGCTGCTTAGGAGAATCCAGACACCACAGTGAGCCCAGACCCTGAGTCTGTTAAGAGCCTGTGAGATAAAAGCTACTCATTCCCAGCTACAACTTTCCCATATCCACTGACCTTGAAAAAATAGCAGATGGAACACGAACAGCTGGGCTCTTTCATGCCACAGCCCCCAAACCCGTGAAAGCCTTCCATGCAGTTTTCCCCACCGGCGGGTTTTGTGCCTAGAGGTGATGCCCCTGAGCTTGCATCATCTGTGATTTCTATTTAAAGGCAAATCCCAGACAGAGAAATGTTTGTCGTAAATTATTACAGCAATGTGACACACAGCTTTTCTGCCACTGAGGTCACTCTGCCATAGGCCTCTAGCTTCCTCCTCAATTGCTGTTCATTCCAGGAGGCTTCCTCAATTTCAGCAATTCCTGTGCACAACTGCATGCCCAGCCATTTATCACTGGTAACAGCCCAGAGAGCTGTGATCTTTTACATCTCCACACAATGGTCTGAGTCTTGGAAGTCTTCCTAAACACCCCGACCCCCTCTGCCTGGCCAGGGCCTCTCTTCCTTTCCGAGTGCCACACATCCCTCTGCTAGAACCCTGAGGTTGACCATCCAACAGATTCATTAACATAGCAATCGCAGGAAAGAAAAGAAGGCTGAGTCGTCCTGGTGAATGCTGAGCTTTGTTCTGAATCCTCACAGAGAATCTTTTTTTGTCTGTTTTTACCATTGCAATTTATTTATTTACTTATTTTGAAATATAGTTGATTTACAATATTGTGTTCATTTCAGGTGTACAGTGAACTATGTAAGTAAAACGTATATACTTCTTCAGATTCTTTTCCCATATAGGTTATTATAACATATTGAGAATAGTTCCCTATGCTATACTGTAGGTCCTTGTTGATTATCTATTTTATTTATGATAATGTATATATGTTACTCTCAAATACCTAATTTATCCCTCTCCCCCTCCTTTCCCCTTTGGGAACCATAGGTTTGTTTTCTATGTTTGTGAGTCTGTTTCTGTTTTGTAAATAAGTTCATTTGTATTATTTTTTCAGATTCCACATGTCAGTTCAGTTCAGTCGCTCAGTCCTGTCCGACTCTTTGCGACCCCATGAATCACAGCACACCAGGCCTCCCTGTCCATCACCAACTCCCGGAGTACACTCAGACTCATGTCCATCAAGTCAGTGATGCCATNTCCTGTGTCCTGTGCACGCCCTGCGCAGTGGCATCACTGCTCAGCCCAGTGCTTCTGAGGTCCTCTTCCTGCTTTCTAATCAGCTCCTCCCTCAGCCCCAGTCCAGCTCAGATCTCCTGCCCTCCGAACCTCCCCAGACTAGAATTTTCTCTCCTCCCCTGCCAAACCTTGTGCTAAACTACCACCATCACCGCCCCTCCCCCCACACAGAGAAAAGCTGGCTGGAAGGCATCTCTCCCTCTGTTGCACACCCATCCCACCGTCTTCGTTGCTCAGGTGGCTCTTAATATTTTCAGACTTGCTGTGATTCACTGTGTGCACATTAGCCACTTGAGAACAGAGGCATCTCCTGTGTCCTCATCCAGCACAGAGCAGGGTCAGTCAACTCAGATAAAATCCTACCTGACTTGTTGACTTGACTGGGCAGGTGAAACACTCATCAAATTAGTGGGATGAACCAAAACCCCTCATGGGTGAATAGTCTTGTCTGTAATTTGTTACCTTTTGCCCTGACTCACAGACCCGCCATCAGCCTGGCTCTCAGGACTTGGGAAAGGCAGCCTCAGGGAAGCGCCTCCTGAAACCTGGCCCCCCAAACGTACTGCCACGTTCCCATGAGTCTAGGCAGCCTTTCACTCCCACACAGAGCCTCAGCCTGCCCACTGCCAGTAACCAAATAACACAAAACCAGTGAGCAGTGGTGCCTTCGCGGGTTAACTATGAAAGGGGGAAAAGATGGTTGTAGAGCAGCTCAGTGGTATCACCCAGATTTTGAGGGTGTGTATGTGAGTGAGTGTATATGAATGGGTGTGTATATGTGCATGTATGTTCTGAAAAATTTTATCACAGTTAATGTAATTACCACTGGAATTATACATGATTTTACCTTTTTTTTTGCTTTTTCATGCTTCTTAAAAAGTTTCCTTGCAATGAACACTTTATAATAAGAGACAAAACCCTTCGTTTAATTTTTTAAACCAGTTATCCAGTACCCCAGGTCTTCCTTGGTGGCTCAGTGGTAAAGAATCCACCTGCCAGTGCAGAAGACATGGGTCTGATCCCTGGGTCACAAAGATCCCCTGGAGAAGGAAATGGCAACGCACTCCAGTATTCTTGCCTGGAGAATCCCATGGATAGAGGAGCCTGGCAGACTACAGTCCATACATTCACAAGAGAGTTGGACACGAATCGCTGACTAAACAAAACATCCAGTATCCTAAGTATCTATAGAATATAAATTGAAGGAGCAGAAATGGATGTTTATTGATCACCTAAGATACATGAGGTGCATCGTTTCACGCTTCATTTAATCTTTACAACAGCATAAAATTGATGTTATTGTCCCCATGCTAAAGATAAGAAATGGGAACTCAGGCCTGGAAGCTTGCCCAAGGTCACACAGGCAATTAAAAATTTGAATTCATGTCTCTCTGGCTCTAAATATCACTATATCCCATTTCATATGCTCCCTCAACTAGTTAGCTTCCCAGAAAGTCCCAAGCTTGAACTGTTCTGATAAAAATGGACAAAACTTGTTCTCCTTGTTTGGACAGGGAGTCAGAGTCAGTCAATCTGAGTTCCAGCCCTAAGTCTGACACTCAGTTGCTGTATAACCTTAAATGATTTTTTTGCTTCTCTTTTTGTCTTCCAAAAAAGTGACAGATATCCTTAGAATTTTAAAATATAGTACAGATTACAGTTTGCTCTGGGTCAAGGAAGAAACCAAGTCTTAATAAGGACTACTTGGGAATCCATTACAGTGAAAACAGACTATATATTTGATCTCATGGGATATAGACAAAGAGTATTTGTGAGGAAATCTAGAGCTCTAAATATTTTACTTACTAAAAGATAAAATTGTGCGTGCTTAGTTGCTCAATTGTATCTGACCCTTTGTGACCCTATGGACTGTAGCCCATCAAGCTCCTTGGTCTGTGGGACTCTTGAGGCAAGAAAACTGGACTGGATTGCCATTCCTCCTCTGGGGAATCTTCCTGACCCAGGGATTGAACCCACGTCTCCTGAGTCTCCTGCGCTGGCAGGCAAATGTTTTACNATGGACTGTAGCCCATCAAGCTCCTTGGTCTGTGGGACTCTTGAGGCAAGAAAACTGGACTGGATTGCCATTCCTCCTCTGGGGAATCTTCCTGACCCAGGGATTGAACCCACGTCTCCTGAGTCTCCTGCGCTGGCAGGCAAATGTTTTACCTGCTAAGCGATCAGGGAAGCCTACCAGATAAAAGGAATGAATTCAATAAATAAAATTTCAGGGAAGGAAACAACAGGGAATAGAGAAAAAAGTATCAATAAATAGTTCAATTAGAAAATATAAAAGCAGCATAATTGAGGCATAAACTCACAAGGAGATTTGAGCTTTACAAAATCAATAAACTTCTGGCAAATTATCATCAGATAAGAAGGAAAACCACACTAGATTAGAAACAAGAAACAGTGGCGGATAAGCAGGGGTGAGCCCCAGAGCTGCTTGATCCTGCTCAGTAGGGATTCATGACACTCAGGGCCCCCTTCCAGGGCTGCTCCGTCCCTCACCCTAGCCTCTCCTCTGACCTCCGCTCTGCCCACACTGCCCTGGAGAGCGGGCACACACAGTCGCAGGCTGGGCTCACAGGATGTGAAGTTGTGGGGTTCACAAAGGCTACTGGGAATCAGTGCCTGTGAAAGGAAAAGAAGGGGAAGCCGCATCGGGCAAAGGGAGAGGTCCCCTGAGGTAAAACCCAGTCCCGACAGAGTCATGGAACCAATGCTGCCACTCAGAGCTGTCCTCAGTCGGCCAAGATGGCCAGCCGTCCTGTCAGGCGGCGGGCAGTCAGGCGGCCCCGGGCAGGGTGTGACAGCAGGCAGCCAGCTCTCTGCAGCTGAGGCTACTGTGAAGGAGCCGATAGCCGGCAACTGTCTGCCCCTGGGCAGCAAACCATTCCCTGGGGGCTCCGGAGGCCTGCAGTCCCACTCGCGGCCACACCTAACTGCCAGGGAGTGGCACCAAGAAATGTGGACCAGCTGCCTAAGAGGAAGGAGAGCCCAGTGTGGTGGCAGCTGACAGTCAGACAAGGCCTCAGCACGCTCTCCAGCTTTACAGAGGAGCCTGCACTCGGGAGGGAGCTGACACGGCGGCCAGTCTGAACTGCGTTTGGCCACCACACCTGCTAGAACCCTGAGGGGAGCAGACGCAGGGACCTAACCCCAGCAACAGCGTCTGTAAAGTGCCTGGACAGGAGGTGCCCAATCCGTGTGGCTTCTGTCTCGGCTTTCATGACTGGATCTGACCTCTTTGACAGCGTGCCCAGCCCCGCTGGAGTCCCTCTCATTACGACTCAGAGTGAAGTATTAAGTAAAAGGGAGAGAGGAAAATGGGTTACACAACTGCCCTTGTTCATCTACTGGCCTGTCAGCTCTGACCTTCGAGGTGCTGAGGGCCTTCAGTCACCTTCAGGTCCAAGAGGGAAATCTGAAGACCTAGAGTAAGTCCCCCACTTTGTACCAAGTGACCCGCTTTTTCCTTTTGACTGTCAGGTCTGAGGTTCCCATGGTCAGAGGGAGAGTTGGGCAGGTCTCTGTGTTGGTCACAACTGCCCAGCCCTCCTCTTTGGTCTCTTGCATGAAAGCATTGGGAAATTCCAGCCAAACACAAGTTCTGACCAGCCAGGGAGGCTGCCCGCATGAGTTCCTAATCACCTGGAACTAGGATTGGGTACCATGACCCCTCCCCAGGCAGGAAACCCTTTGGGCCGCCAACTGGGGTAAGTGAGGGGTGGGCCTGGCTGCACGGGCAAATGTAGGCCCACCCTGCCCCCTGCCACGCCTCAGTGGTGCCCAAAGCTGGGGTTCCCTTTAGGGAGCTGGGGAACCATCACAGAACTCGGGGGAGGAGATCATCTCAGACCTGCTCAAGCCCTAGCCCACTCTGTATTAAGTACCTTGGGAAGTAACCTCACAGAGCCTCATGATCCAGCCACTAAATGGAGCCAGAATATGATGTCCCCCTGTCTCTCTAGTGGCCTTTAAACCAGGAGATCCTGCGCATCCTCTTGGAGACCAGTGGGCTCTCCTCTGTCACATTTTTCATTTTAATAAGCTAAAATGCTTCCCACAGGCCAATTTTGGTTGATTTCTGGTCACCTGGGATCACAGATGGGTCATGATTTTGGTGGTGGTGTTCAGTTGCTAAGTCGTGTCCAATTCTTTGTGACCACGTGGATTGCAGCACACCAGGCTTCCCTGTCCTTCACTATCTCCTGGAGTTTGCTGCAACTCATGTTCATTGAGTTGGTGACGCTGTCTAACCACCTCATCCTCTGTCGTCCCCTTCTCCTCTTGCCCTCAGTCTTTCCCAGCATCAGGGTCTTTTCCAATGAGTTGGCTCCTCACATCAGGTGGCCAAAGTATTGGAGCTTCAGTGTCATGATTTAGGACACAGGCTGTGTGGTTGGATCCAAGAGAGGACCAAAGGTCATCTCAGCGTGCAGACAAACTGATGAATGGAGGTGTGCTGATTTCCTATTGCTGCTCTAACAAACTACCACAGGCCCAGAGGCTTAAAACAACATGGACTTATCATCTTAACAGTTCTGGGGCTCCACTGGGTGCAGTGGGCCTTACTCAGCTGAAACTGAGCTGTCAACAGGGCTGCCTGCCTTCCAGAGGCTTTGGAGGAGAAGCCACTTGTTTGGCTTGTTAAGCCCCTGGAGGCTGCCCGTGTTCCTTTGGCTCGAGGTTCCTTCCTTCTCCGTCGTCAGAGCCACTAGTGTAGCCCTCTGACCCTCAGTCTTTCCCAGCACCTGTGGTTACCTCAGGCCCACCTAGATAACCCAGGGTAATCAACCTCATCTCAACATCCCTATTTAATATGCAAAGTCCCACCGGCCAGGTGAGGTAACACAGGCACAGGTCCATGGGTTCAGAGGTGGACATCTTTGGAAGCCACTATTCTGCATACCACAGACAGGTTTCCATTGTCCAACAGTCCAGTTGAAGGCAAAAATGGACACAAACAAAATGATAAGGAATGGTCAGAATAGGGAAGCCCCTGGCAAGAGCATCTTCCATTTATTCACTGATTTCCTACACCAATCCAGCTATCATTCCTGTACTGGTTTTTTTTGACTATATCTAAAGCATTTAAAAACTAATTTCAGATAGTCTCCATTTCCTAAATAGAGCAGAAACAATATTGAAACTGGAAAAAAAAAACTTTATATAATTCAAAAACTCCTTTTTTTAAAAAATTCCCCAGTGCTTTAAGAAGACCTCTTCCTGTTAAGTGAAACAAATCGACATATGCTAACGTGGACAGACATCCAAATGGGTTAAGTATGAAAAACAACCTTCAGAGCAGCATGTTCAGTGTCATCCGATTTCCAGAAAAGTCATAGAGTTATTTTTGGCTTTACATTGAAAATACACATGAGAATATAAACCAAACTGTTAACTTGGTTGGGAACAGCTAGGAGATAGCCATAGAATTCCAGGAGATTTTGTCTTTCTAAATCATTGTGTCTATAGTGTTTGATTTTAGCTATGTGTGTTATTCTGCCTGCAATGCAGGCAACCTGGGTTCATTCCCTGGGTTGGGAAGATCGCCTGGAGAAAGGAATGACTACCCAGTCCAGTGTTCTTGCTTGGAGAATCCCAGGGACAGAGGAGACTGGCAGTGGGTCGCAAGGAGTTGGACACCACTGAGCAACTAACATATACACATGCGTATTATATGAATTATACATAATAATTATTGTGTATACATCACACAACTTACTATGTATGATCTATTAATATCATATAGTGACATATATATAGAATATATATAATATTGACAGAATAGTAATATAATATGTGAAGTCGCTTAGTCGTGTCTGACTCTCCGTGACCCCATAGACTGTAGCCTACCAGGATCCTCTGTCCATGGGATTTTCCAGGCAATAGTACTGGAGTGGATTGCCATTTCCTTCCCCAGGGGATCTTCCCGACCCAGGGATTGAACCCGGGCCTCCTGCATTATAGACAGACGCTTTACCGTCTGAGCCACTATAAATAACATAATTACATAATGTGATAAATATGATAAACTCATCTTAATTTTTGTAACTATAAAAAAATAGGACAGTTCTTATTTGTGTTTGAAGACTAAGGGGCTCTTCTAAAACAGAGCTTTTTCTGGAGAATGACATCAACCAGCATTTCAGGATTCTGCCCAATTGGAATGAGCCTTCAGCCTCACCTCTGAGTACTATCTGTTCCCTTCCTTCCAACTTTCCCTTAGAAATCTTAGCTCTGCCCCCCACCATTGCAATCACAGGAAATGTAGGTCAGGTAATTAGTAACTAGGGCTTATTTTGTTTGGAAAACAGCACATTCGGGCAAAATAGGCCAGTCCCCTTTCCTGAGGGCCAAATCTGAGCGCTTTCTCAAGGGGAGGGGTGCTGCGGTCTCGGAACAGCAGGGCCCCCGTGTACCCTGGGGCCCAGAGCCGGGTCCCCAGCTGGCAAGCAGCAGTGCTGCGCCCCTGAAGCCATGTCCTTGCCCCTGGACTGCCCTTGGTCTCCCACAGAACGTGGTCCTCCCTGGGGCTCCCCCTGGGGCTCCATAGACGGGCAGAGCCAGCGTGCAGCAACGGCTCCACTCCTGCCCTACTTCACCCTAGGCCGGGACACTGGTGACCGGAGGGAGTGATACTGGGGGCATTTGTCACCCAAACAGTCAGAGATGCACACATCACAGATGGCTGGGCTGCTCCTCCTGCAGGCCAGCACCATCCGAGTTGACACTGCCATCTCGATGGCCTCTGTGGGAGCTCTTGGCTCCTTAAGTGGGGAGTTTTACAACCAGTTTTACAACCACATGTGACTGAACTAAATGTGACATGACTCATGGATCACAGGCTGGTTCTGGCTAGTGACGCTATTGATGCGGACAAGAGGGAGCAGCTTCTAAGAGTCACCAGGGGCTGTTTATATCACCTACCAAGCATCCAAAGAGCTGGAAGACTTACCTGATGCGGAAAGGCCTGAGGTCCGCCCAGAGGGTCAGGACTGGAGGTCTCAGGACACAGCAGCACTTGCCCCAGGGCTCTCACGTGGGCAGCAATCTAGACAGAAAGGCCCAGCTGGTAACCAGCTTAGAAAAGCTACCTAGCGTTTTCTTCCCAGACTCTTTTCTGGTATTGATGTGGCCGCCATACCCTCATGCAACCAGGACGGGGCATGCAATGGTAGATGCTGGGGACACACAGCATTGGTGAGGAGAGTAGAGCAGCTTCTGTGTGACACCCCCATAGTGTCACCACCTATGAGCAAAGCCTGACCCCAGGAAGTCACCAAGCTTTGTCTCTAAGGAACTTGGATCCCACACCATCTGAGTCCAACCACTGCCCGGCTCCTTCCTTTGAAAGCTGGAAACGTGTGCTTTATTCTGTGGGAGTGAGATGGAAAAGAGATGAAGGGTCCATCCTGACTCAGTATCCTTTTACCACTGAGAATCTCCTCCAGAACCACCTATGATTTTGTTCTCATTAATCTCAGTTTTTAAGGACTCACCAGTGGGTAAAGACAACAAGCTGTGCTCCATGCCAGTGAGGTGGTCCTTCTATCCCACCCAAGGGCCAGAGAGGGCCCTGGAAAAGGAGCCATTATCCCTCCCACCCTCACCCTCAGCACAAGTACATACACTGCTTGTAAGCCTGTGTTGATAAGCAGAAAGCACCCCACCCCTAAGTCTTGCACCTGGAATCCTACTCAGCACAGCNAAGGGCCAGAGAGGGCCCTGGAAAAGGAGCCATTATCCCTCCCACCCTCACCCTCAGCACAAGTACATACACTGCTTGTAAGCCTGTGTCGATAAGCAGAAACCACCCCACCCCTAAGTCTTACACCTGGAATCCTACTCAGCACAGCAGGTATGGGCACGTAGAGTGGATGTTAGACCAGATCTCTGACAGCAGGGAGCTCTGACTCCCAGAGGAGGCTTTTGTTGCTTCTGAGTTCCTCTGTGCAAATGCCTAGGGACCATGCTAAAGTCCTTTCTGCATCACTATGTGTTGATTTGTTGAAGGCCTGCTTCTTTCTTGCCTCCTTACTGTGGCCAGTATAGCAACCTGGTTGTAAGGGACATTAGTGCCCACAGAACCAGAAACTTCACACACTGGGTCAGAACTCAGAGACCACCTAGGAAGGAACATAGTCACAGCATCCCAGGCTTTGTACCCAAGACCACAAAGGAGATGAATGGTGTATAAGCAAGTAAGGCCCCCAGAGCTCTGGGAATCATCTCATGAGTAAACTACCTTTTCACATCAGATTTTCAGCTTCACTCTCCAGGGTGTCTCAGAAAGCAAGAAAAGGCACGTGGGTCCCCTTATACCTTTACACCGTACCCCAGCCCCCATCCTCCTCGGCAATCTTCCCTCCCTCTTCCCCTCCCAGGCAGAATGACTCATCACAGGGCCCCCTTCCATATTCAAGGCTTGGAGACTTCCCCATCTAGGGGAGTGGACTGCAGAAGGAGCCAGGATTCAGGGTAGGAGCAGAGAAGGGCGGTGAGAAGTGATGAGGGAGCCGTGCTCTGCAGTTCCTTTGGGACACCTCCGTGGGCTGGAGAAAGGCCCTGCACAGATGGACCAGCTCAGTTCAGGCCACCTCCTCGCCCACTCCTGTAGTCTGAATTATGACTGCATCAAGGTGAACGTGCAATACGGAACTAAGTGGACTTTCTCCATAGCTTGTGAGCATGCATGTGTACATTGGCTCTTCAGCAGAGGCCAGGGAGGAGGGCAGAGCCCTGGACAACACAGGCAGGAGGAGAGACGCTTGTAACCAGGAACAGACATCAGAGGAGCGGACTTGTTTAACATGGGGTGAGGGACTCAGGGTTCAGACCACCTGGCTTCCATCTGGTAGTTTCCCCCAGGCCTCTTTGCAGAACCGCAGGGCTCCCAAAACCCTAAATAGAAAACATCACCCATCCAATCCAGTCCCTCAANACTTTTTCACTCTCCTCTTTCACTTTCATCAAGAGGTTTTTTAGTTCCTCTTCACTTTCTGCCATAGGGATATCATATCATATTGGTCTTTCTCTGTCTGACTTATTCCACTTAGTATGACCATCTCACATAAACTCTTGATAGACCCATGAGCAAGAGATTTGAGATACTGTTTTGCAAAGAATTTCAGAAAGTCAGAAGCACGGAAGGGAACCATCTGGACAGAAAGTCATGGGTTGCAAAGCCCTACTAGAATAAGCTCCGCTCTAGGGAGAGGTCTTAACTGAAAAAAATAGCACACAGCTGTCAGTCATTCCAGCTCCATTCCAGCTGGTGAAAGCATTCGAAGATTTTGAGTGGGACTTCCCTGGTGGTCCAGTAGCTAAAACTGTTCTCCCAATGCAAGGTGCTGGGGTTCAGTCCCGTCAGGGAACTAGATCCCATGTGCCACAACTAAGACCTAGGACATCCAAATAAATAAATAAAAGTAAATATTTAAAAAATAAAAATTTTGAACGAAGGCAAGAATTCTTTTTCTTTCTGTCTGTGGTGCCCATTACTTATTCTCTTAGGACTCAAAGCTTTTCTTTAGATCTAACTTTCGGAGCCAGAAGATTCTCTTGCATCTTGTAGACATTTCCCTAGTTTTTGATGGACCCACCCTGGATTTGAGGGTGGGAAGCAGGGTGTGTTAGTTAAATACAAAGTCCCAGGGGATGCATTTCTTGAGGAAACAGGCCTGCATGTGCCTGCCTCTACCCCAGTTTTTTCCATGGATGCATCCCGCCTGAGTGGCCCTCCAGGCTGGCCCACCAGCCAGCTTGTACAAAGGCCTGTGAGGTGTTGCTGGCCAGATCCAGGACTCTACAGGAGTCCACAGCGAACAGAAAGGTCTGACCATGTGGGATCTGGACAATGGACCGTCCTGAACTTAAAATTACGTGTTGGGAACAAAAACTATATTATATAGAGATTTAAGGAATTCAGTATTAAGATAAAAGACCAACAGTACTATGAGGGGAAAGCTGATTTTTGCCCCACCTACTTTTTTGGGCCACAAATTCCAGAAAACTTCTGGAATTGCTTATTCTAAAAATCTTAATCAGAAAAAAATCAAAAACACATTTCCCTTTCCCAACCACTTACAAGTACTAGATTTGGAACATAAAACCCAATAAGCCAATTGCCTCTTCCTCCTTTGCTGCTGCTGCTAAGTCACTTCAGTCGTGTCTGACTCTGTGCGACCCCATAGACAGCAGCCCACCAGGCTCCCCCGTCCCTGGGATTCTCCAGGCAAACACACTAATAAGGTGCATTTTTGCTTCACAAAATGCAGTCACAAGAGTTTCTTTCTCTTTACAATTTATTTTGGTAATGAGTTGCTGCAGAGAAATTTAGTGATAGATGTGCTTGCTCTGCACTGATCTTCCTCCTTTAGCACCCCAGTTTCTTCTGATCAGAGCAAACCAGGTGCCTACATAGGAGAGGAGCATCTGGGATCACAGGCTCCTTACTCAGAGGGAAGAAGAGTTGCCATTTCTTAGCTGTCAAAAGTCATGGTCAACTCATGCTATTGGTCTGGGTCCCTCACATCACAGTAACAGGGGTTGTCATGGGAGCAGACTCACTGGAAAAGACCCTGATGCTGGTTACGATTGAGGGCAGGAGGAGAAGGGGGCTACAGAGAATGAGATGGTTGGATGGCATCACCAACTCAATGGATATGAGTTCAAGCAAACTCCAGGAGATAGTGAAGGACAGGAAAACTTGGCGTGCTGCAGTCCATGGGGTCAGACATGACTTAGGGACTGAAAAACAAGCACAGCATGGGAGCAGGGAAAGGGGGGCTGAGCCAGGTGACTTTGGGGTTTGAAAGTTGGAAGCACAATGAGATAGCACAGGTTAGAGGTACAGGGATGGGGAGGGGTGGGCTCAGGGTCTGCAGATGCTGAGGGAACTAGCTTTCCTACTTCTGGCCCCTAAAGTGCTACCAGGCAGGGCTGACCTGTACAATTCTGGGGGCCCCATTCACCCTGGCTCCTGGGTCTGTGTCTTCCCAGCCCTGCTGCCTGAGGGGAAGAGGTGCTGAGGACTGGGCAGATCTATGACTCTGCCCCGACTCCACCTGCTGTTCCAGTGTGCTTCCGTTCAGATTTGTGTAGCAGATTGTGCCAGAGTCCATATCTGAATGCTCCACATGGGTGAGAGTCTCTTTCTGGTTTGGAGATGCTCTCAGGCTGCCCCCGGTAATGGGGGATGTTGTAAGGACACACCAGCGATGCAGAGATGGGGGTGCTGCAGGAGTCCAGGCTAGAGTACGGAGAGTCCTCATGGAAGAGGGAACAGAGTTCGGGAACTGGAAAGAGCTAAGATTTCTCTGGGGTCTGTTTTGTTGCTCCCTCAGGATGACATTTTGAATCCACAAGGAATCACAGTGGTGGCACTCTTCCTGTCTTTCCTTGAATTTTCCCAGCGTCTACCTACCACCTGTATCATGTTGCATCCTCTACATCTTTTTTCTACCTTAGGGACTTCAGTTCAGTTCAGTCGCTCAGTCATGTCTTTGCGACCCCATGAATCACAGCACGCCAGGCCTCCCTGTCCATCACCAACTCCCAGAATCCACCCAAACCCATGTCCATCAAGTAGGTGATGCCATCCATCGATCTCATCCTCTGTCATTCCCGTCTCCTCCTGCCCCCAATCCCTCCCACCATCAGAGTCTTTTCCAATGAGTCACCTCTCTGGGACTTCTGCTAGTCCAAATTCAGGGGTACTCGTGACTTCACTTAACCCCTAACTTTGCTTAACTTGTGGACTCTCACTGCCCACTGCTAATCAGTGTTCTTATGTCTCATTGTCAAGATGTTCCAAGAGACAGACTCTAACTAGCCCCAAGTGTGTCACCAACAATCATTTGGGCAGAGGCTTTCATGCTGGGCCATGCAATGAACCATCTGTGACTTACCTGTTCCTTAGCAAGGAGGGGTGGAGGTGAGGAGGGGATGTCAGTGAGGGATTCCCAGTGAAAAGCTGGCTTGCAGAATTTGACAGTTCCCTCCAGAATGTAGGACAAAATGTGAAAAGGCTGAAAATGAGATTTTCTCTGATTCCAAAACAACCCGAAAGTACCCCTGATACTGAGGCATTGTGGGAGCCTGCTTTTAGCAGAGAGGTTCCCAGAACATCTCTGACATTTCTGCCAACAGCAGAGCCTGTAGATTGCTGGCCTGAAAGCAGCTCGCCGTTTTCTAAAAGCAAAAGAAAAAAAATCCCAAAACCAAACAAAAACGCCCTCCCAAACCTTTGCTCAAGGCTATGAATACTAAAATTTGCCAAAGGAAGTGGTGGCAACTGCATTACTTGAATCCTTTCAAAATTGCCTGAATAAAGCACTTCACTCAGACATAAGGAGAATAGACTGGCACTAACCCTGCAGGGCATCCATAAGATGACCTCAGAGGGTTTTTCTTTTTCTTTTTTTCCTGTGTCTGGTTTCTGTGAAGGAGAAAGAGTGGAGCTGAACCAATGAAACAAAGAAGTAAGTTCATACCCCATCCCACCCCCAAGCCCTTTCATCTTCAGTTGGGCTCTGATTCCAGATTGTCTTCACCAAAGAAGTTTTAAAAGTGTCCACACATCATGTCATCCTAAAATACTGTAAGATCATCCTTTCCACTTTGAAGAGAGAATTCATTTCC
Organism: Neotragus pygmaeus; assembly: GCA_006410875.1. Taxonomy (NCBI): domain Eukaryota; kingdom Metazoa; phylum Chordata; class Mammalia; order Artiodactyla; family Bovidae; genus Neotragus; species Neotragus pygmaeus. Next base: position 391,635 of record SJYV01014911.1, read on the forward strand.
AAGAGCTGTTCGTGTTTCCATTGCTCCTTCCATAATTACTTCAAATGTCATGGTGAGTGGACTCTGAATAATGCTCCAGATTCCCTCTGGTGCCTCGACAGGCCCTCCACCTTACAGCCGCCAAATGGAACAAAATGCGCCTTGCACGGCTTTACTGCATCTGTTATGAAATAATGGTGGTTTGCTCTTTGAGATCCAAATTATCACAGGGCAGCATCTCAGGCAACAGCTAGAATTCTGAAAAGGAAAAGTAGAAGGAAATAGGCATCTTTTGCAGAAGATGTGGCTTTGCTTTCTTTTCTTCTTCTTTCATTCATTCTTCAGTTAGAAAGCAGATAAGGAGGTATTATTTATTGAGAAGGAAGTGTATGTATTCGCTACCATGGTAACTTATGTTACTGTTGGCACTATCTAGGCCAATTAAGGGCCTTTCATGCTGCTCATTTTCTTTCTAGGGGCTGGAAAGCCACTCAAGTCAAGATAGATAAGTATCTTACAAGCCCTGAACATCAGGCTTCGAATGTCCCTCTGGTGACTTTGCTGAAAATCTTACTGTGCACAACAGAGTCCAGTTTATTCCCAGCATGTGCCCTGGATAGCACCAGCTCTGGGGCTGGGCGGGGAGAGTGCATTTAGTAGGGTCAGTCTTACCATCATACCCTTCTACAGCTGCTGCCCAGCACTGTGCAGTTAGATCTTAAGCCTCACTTTTTTGATTCTGTGAGATTTTCCTTTCCTGGCTCTTTGCCCTTGGTCCCTGGGTCAGACCTCTTTGGTGCTAAAACTGCTGGTCTGATGATAACTGTGAGTTTATCCATCTGTTCATCTACACAGTCACCTACCCATCCATCCGTCCATTTATTGCCTTCCTACTACACACCACATGCTATATTTGGTGCCACAGATACGCAGGTGAATAGGACATAGTTTCTGCCTTCAAGGGATTCATCGTTTCATGGACCAGGCAGACAAATGAAAAGGCCAGTGATTTTATATGTAGACATATAAAATTCATATTATATGAAGGATTTACAGTGAAACATTTCATGCCCACTCCTGCAGTGCAGAGCCCCAGTTCCCTTCCCCACGAACTTCAACCAGTTAGTTAGCATCCTTCCAGGGATACCGTGCACACCCAGGTGTCATGGTGAAGCGAGCATATGCCTTCTGGACATGGGGCCTCTGGCTGAAGCAGTTAGTGTACAGTTACACTAGCAGGGCCCACGGGGCTCCATCCCACTCCTGGCATAATGGCAAACACACTCATTCTTTCAACTCTCATTCTTACAACTGTGGGTTATTCCTCCCAGGCTACTACTATATTGTGTATGATGTGTGCCAGTCCCTAACTGTCTGGCCATCTGGATACTTCCTTGTTTCCACAACCACTTCTTTGGAAGTGACATGAGGCACCCCGAAACTTGCATTCCAGATCCTACGTGCCTCATTCCTGTTGCCTCTTGGGAGGCCCAACTCCTTCATTTCATACTTCATTATCCATGAAGGGTGTTCACCATCATGCAAAATGATGGGCAGGAAGAAAGGTCACACAATCAGGTTAAAAAGTGATTGTTTAGCTCAGGGGAGTATAGCTGAGTGCTCGTGACTCATAGTCTGGAGAACACACACTCTAATGGAGGATTTCTAGTGGAAGGATTTTGTAGGTGTTCAGCACTTACATTCATCTAGTATGCAGTGGGACAGCTACATGTTGGCTAATAGCTGGTATATTTCTGATTAGCTGGTGTCCACGCCATATAGATTGGAACCATTTCAGTGATTAATAGTGTTAATATAAATAACTACTTCACTGGATAGTTTTAAATGAATAATGCATGTATTTTATGTATAATCAATTGTATGAATTAGTTCTGGGATTTGAAAAGCATTTTCTGAATCCCTTTAGCCTTCTCTTGGAAATTTCTCAGGGGTGACCTCCTTGAGTAAGCAGTGGGGCCTTGGGTCTCCCTCCTCCTGCATCCACTTCCTCAGACATCTGCTCTGAGGTTTTGCCTTAGGTTCTGAGTTAAGATTTCTTTTGAAGAAATTAAAAATAAGACTGAAACCCTTTGAGACATACAAACCCCATCCTCTGGTAGTATTTCTAAGAGGGCCATGGGGGTGCATGGGGAAGGACCCCAATCCAGTCTTAAGATATGGCATGGATCAGGGAAGGCTTTCCATGAAAAGTGACTCCTGAGTGTGTGTAGGGTGTGGTCAGGTGATTATGTATCTTCTGGGCAGAGGGAGCAACACATGTGAAGTCCCAGAAGCAAGGCAAAGAAAGTTCAGCTTCTTCAGAAAAGTTGCAAGGTGTTCAATGTGGCTGGAGCATTTGGTTTAATATGAGAGTGAAGGGCTGCCTCCTGCCTACTCCTCCTTGACAGTTTCACATCCTCAACCAGTGCTCTGGCCGTGGCAGTACCTCCCAAACTCTGAACTTCAAGCCTGTGAGGGCACCAACTATCCCTGCCCATCTTCTCAGCGCTGCTGAACTTTGACCCAACCACATTCACTGCTTCCGACCTGACTCAGTCTGAAAGACCAGACATTGAATCCAATTAGCTCACCTCTGCATTTGCTTTCTTTGGGAAGTCTGTGTATACTCATCAACTTTCCAGATTCCTGAGCCCTGGCACCTGATTTGTTTAAATTGAGTGCTGAACATCCACTGGCCATGACCTAGTTTTCTGACTCATTTGGTTTCTTAGTTGAGTCTTTGGACAAGAATGTTGCAATGCACTAATGCATCAATCTTCTAAATGCTCAGCACTTTACAGCAAGAAGGGGCAGCCCGCTTAGGAAGACAGCTTTTGGTTTCAGTCTGAAGTAAAGTGAAGTGAAGTGGAGTCGCTCAGTCATGTCCGACTCCTTGCGACCCCATGAACTGTAGTCTGTCAGGTTCCTCTGTCCATGGGATTTTCCAGGCAAGAATACTGGAGTGGGTTGCCATTTCTTTCTCCAGGGGCTCTTCCCAACCCAGGGATCGAACCTGGGTCCCCTGCATTGCGGGAAGACTCCTTACTGGCTGAGCCACAAGGAAAGTCTAGCCAACCCTTAACATTATGGTGCTTGCTTCTGAATAACCAACAATTCACAGAAGAAATTAAAAAAAAGAAATAAAAATATGCATAGAAACAAATGAAAATGAAAACACAACAAACCAAAACCTATGGGATTCAGTAAAAGCTGTGCTAAGGGGAAGGTTCATAGCAATTCAAGCTTACCTGAAGAAACAAGAGAAAAATCAAGTAAACCAACCCTACACTTAAAGCAACTAGAAAAAGAAGAACCCCAGGGTTAATACAAGGAAAGAAATCATAAAAATTAGGGAAGAAAAGAATGGAAAAGAAACAAAGGAGACCATAGCAAAAATCAACAAAGCTAAAAGCTGGTTCTTTGAGAAGATAAATAAAATAGACAAACCATTAGCTAGACTCATCGAAGAAAAAAGGGAGAAGAATCAAATCAACAAAATTAGAAATGAAAATGGAGAGATCACAACAGACAACACAGAAATACAAAGGAACATAAGGGATTACTATCAGCAACTATGTGCCAATAAAATGGACAACTTAGAAGAAATGGACAAATTCTTAGAAAAGTACAACTTTCCAAAACTGAACCAGGAAGAAATAGAAAATCTTAACAGACCCATCACAAGCACAGAAATCGAAACTCTAATCAGAAATCTTCCAGCACACAAAAGCCCAGGCCCAGACGGCTTCACAGCTGAATTCTACCAAAAATTTAGAGAAGGGCTAACACCTATCCTACACAAACTCTTCCAGAAAATTGCAGAGGAAGGTAAACTTCCAAACTCATTCTATGAGGCCACCATCACCCTAATACCAAAACCAGACAAAGATGCCACCAAAAAAGAAGACTACAAGCCAATATCACTGATGAACATAGATGCAAAAATCCTTAATAAAATTCTAGCAAACAGAATCCAACAACATATTAAAAAGATCATATATCATGACCAAGTGGGCTTTATCCCAGGGATGCAAGCATTCTTCAATATTTGCAAATCAATCAGTGTGATACCCCACATTAACAAATTGAAAGATAAAAACCAAATGACTATCTCAATAGATGCAGAGTAAGCCTTTGACAAAATTCAACATCCATTTATGATAAAAACCCCCCAGAAAGCAGAAATAGAAGGAACATACCTCAACATAATAAAAGCCATATATGATAAACCCACAGCAAACATTATCCTCAATGGTGAAAAATTGAAAGCATTTCCCCTAAAGTCAGGAACAAGACAAGGGTGCCCACTCTCACCACTACTATTCAACATAGTTTTGGAAGTTTTAGCGACAGCAATCAGAGAAGAAAAAGAAATAAAAGGAATCCATATTGGAAAATAAGAAGTAAAACTCTCACTGTTTGCGGATGACATGATCCTCTACATAGAAAACCCTACAGACTCCACCAGAAAATTACTAGAGCTAATCAATGACTATAGTAAAGTTGCAGGATATAAAATTAACAACAGAAATCCCTTTAATTCCTATACATTAACAATGAGAAACAGAGAAGGCAATGGCACCCCACTCCAGTACTCTTTCCTGGAAAATCCCATGGACGGAGGAGCCTGGTAGGGTGCAGTTCATGGAGTTGCGATTGAGTGACTTCACTTTTGCTTTTCACTTTCATGCATTGGAAAGGGAAATGGCAACCCACTCCAGTGTTCTCGCCTGGAGAATCCCAGGGACAGCAGAGCCTGGTGGGCTGCCGTCTGTGGGGTTGCACACAGTCAGACACAACTGAAGTGACTTAGCAGCAGCAGAGTTCCAGAAAAAACATCTATTTCTGCTTTATTGACTATGACAAAGCCTTTGACCGTGTGGATCACAATAAACTGTGGAAAATTCTGAAAGAGATGGGAATACCAGACCATCTAACCTGCCTCTTGAGAAATCTGTACGCAGGCCAGGAAGCAACAGTTAGAACTGGACATGGAACAACAGACTGGTTCCAAA